>WHVA01000727.1:0-44215 GCA_015179125.1 Gautieria morchelliformis
GGACTAGAAACACACTCATCTCTTACAAATTTTATTTCGAGCTCCGGAGTAACCCCAGTTGGACTAGAAAAAAAGCTCATGTCATTTCGACTTCCGCAGGCTTATATAAGCGTGTTCTTTCCCTGCATCACCCAAACCACCCCTCGCACTCTCACCTTTTCCGCCATGATTCACTCTCACAGTCTCTGCATGCGTGAACCTACTGCATCCACTCACCATTGCCTCTTGTCAGAATGCCTCCCAGACTTTCTTTCATCTCGATCCTCAATTGCCGACACGATCTCCGTTTTTCGCCACACTCGATTTGCTCTCGATATATTCCTTGCTCGTACGATTTACCCTAGATTTCCATCCTACGAAGGGCTGGATACGGCAACCTGATCAAGCTTTCCAACGCGTACATCTCCGTGTCCTATGGCCTGATGATGAGTGCCGTCATTGCCGTCATCGTACAGTGGTTCTTCTGTTACCGAATCTGTTCATTGAGCAAATCCTGGTTGCTCGCTAGCCTCATTGCAGCGGTGCGTATATGCTTCTCGTCAACTCACATTGTTCTAAGACATGTCCAGATTTCTCTGATGCAGGGTGTCGCCTTGCTCATTATTGGCATTCGGGTTTGTAGTTTTTTGGCATTTGGCATTTGTCCTATTTAACTCACTCGTGTCGACAGGGCCATATTGTTGGGAATTTCTCCGTGGCCTGCGCTCACATTGATCTGGTAGCACTATATGTACGTGTCCCAGCAGTCGTCACTGAATTGTCACTCAAGTTACCTTGTATGCAGATTTGGCTTATCATTCGTTCCCATCCATAGATCGTTTATTCCAGTGGGTGCAGATGTTAAGAAGTAACATCGTATCGCTTGTCCATCTGCGTATTCATTTCGAGGAACGAGTACTGTTGGGGAGTGGGAGTGGCAACCTTGGCGGGTCTGCTGCAGTGGGTTCAAGTTCGTACCATTTCTTACAGCATGATTTGACCGTAATATTTCATTAGGAGGCCGAATTTCTGGAAAGAGATCAAGTCGGCCCATCTCCACTGCCTACTCGCTTCGATTCCCGGCACGTTTGACAATGATGCTTGACTCTGCACGCTCGACTTTGGACACCCGATTATTGCCGTCTAGCTATGATTTTTCTCTCTATTCTGTACTCGATGTTTGCACCTATGCTTTGCTATGCGATAGCCCGCCTGTATTTATGACCTGAAATAAAGTTCATTTGTGGCTATATACAAGTCCCAAAAGCACTTGAATACCACGCAAAGACCGCTGCCGCACGCCACAAAATGCGCTAAAATGTTCATGATCACTACTGAATTTCAGCCCGTGCCAATCAGAGGAAAAAAAACTTAAGGTAGCCGGTTCCAAGCTCCTTTTGAACTTCTTAGCAGTCCCTTATGAACTGATTCTCCAGGCGCCAATTGTACTGAGTTTCAGGGGGTACTCTTCCTGCAGTGTCCAGAAGCAATATCGAGCACGTGCTCGCGTATCAATCCGAGCTTCTACAGTTCACCCGCGACACCACCACATCAGGAACGGCCGATTCCGGCTTGTAATTCGGCCATATTTACGCAGCGCCACCGGCGCTACTAGTAGACTACGTCAACTACGTAGCTGACTCTGGGTTCCACGTAGTGCCACAGATCGTTACGTGGCGCTGCTGCCCGCACTAGGTAGACCTACAGCTTTCTAGCTCCAGGGACGGTCTTGTCTATGCCTCTAGTAGCCTTCCACTTTCCCAACTTCGACGGGCTGGAGCCTCCTTGTGTGCATCTGGCCCCAAGTTACAAAAAATTTGTATCTCATGGGACGGCCAAACGGCACACCAACACTCAACGCAAGGTCTTTGCGTGCAAAATATGGTGCGAGCTCTTTCGACGTTCGCAAATGCTCAATATCAATGTTCCCTCAGCCATGGCGAGTTTGCGCGGAAGGACTATTGGCGCGTACACGAACAAAGGTCCACCAAGCGGCACTTGGTTGAGCCATTCAAAGGTCACTGTGAGTGGGTCTACTTTTTTGCATTGTCACGGGACAGGCGGACTGTGTCGTGCTCTAGGGACAAAGCTCTAGGGACAAAGCGACCCGCGTGACGGTCAGTCGCACGCAATGCACGCAATGCGGAGGGGTTGCGTGGGCTTTGCGTCATACAATACAAACCAATGATTTGCTAGACCTGTGGCCTGTTCATTAGGCCCATATGTCAAGACTAGAGAATCAAATTTTAACACATCCATGTGAATTCAATGCCATGGGTGGCTGGTGCACGGTTGTCACAACCGTGCCCAACTGCGTTGCTGCGCTCGCACGGGCGTCACCAACTTAGCGAAAAATTCTTCTCCCATGTGTCACGTGACACGTAAGTTTCCCAACAGCACCAAATAGTGCACGCCATAGAAATACCGCGCTTATGCCCGGGTCTCAAAGGCCGCTCGTTTTCCCCACCACCAACTCCTCCACCATTATTCACGCAGAGAGCTCTACCAGACCTCTGTCAATACTATCCTATGCTCCTGTGCTTATACTGGGTATAATGACTACTTTGCTCTGCTCACTGCCGCCGACTGGCTCATCTATTAGCTCTGCCTGCCATCGCTCCTGGCTGTGGTGTGTCCCTGCTATGCTCTAGCATCTCTGTGTCTGGCTCAGTTTGGCTTATACATTCCACGTTCCGGAAACTGTGAAGTCGCTCAGTTTTCTGGAGATTAACGCGTTAATCATTAGGCACTGGCTGCCATAATCAGGAGTTGGATTCTCTCACCTCGACAGCCCAGCAGATAACCCACACCCATAACACACGAAGTGTTACATAATGAAACGGATGGCAAAATAATACACCTGGAATAGTACGGGCTCTAGGCCATGCGGTGGGTGGGAAGGTGGTTGAGCATGGGTAAATCCCTATTTTCGTGGCTGCATTTGAAAGCACCTAGCTAGGCTTACGGACTGCTACTATAATCCGCCTCCACACACAACTGCCGTCATCATGCTTTGAGAGAGGCAATTGCGACGACCGGTGGTATTGAACAAGCAGGGAGATCACCGTTCAAACCCTGGGCCCAAATGGCCAAGTACCGTAGGTTGTTTTATCAAACTTATTCCGGGGGGTTGGTGTGGGATAAGCGAAGTCGGTAGGCAAAATGATCGGCAATGATGGTCATTGTCACTGGTCGGTATTCTGTTGATAACACCTCCAATGCCTGTAGATGCTAATTGGAGGTCAATTTTGATGTCTGTCAGAGAACGGGGAGGAAGTATGCTAGCTCACAGGTTGCCTTGCTGCAGCAATCAGAATGAAGACTCGATTTTCTAGCTTGTTGGAGTGGCCTTATATCCTCTTGTAGGTCAAGGTCTCTCTAGCTTCCTTGCGAAGCACGTCCAGACGTCCAAAGTACGTGAGGGGCTGGACACACGTCTCTCGTCAGGTACAGCCAAACCTCGTTTTTGATGTGGTCCGAGCACCGGGAACCTGGGCGGCACCCAGAATCTGTATGTGACCGTCGATGCGGCGCGAGCCCGAGCCGGCCTTTGCCGAGCCGATCGCTTGAGTGGATTGGGTTTGCTTGGCATTTGTGGTGTGCCTGGTTCTTTGATGGTGTGTAGATCCAGAAGCAATATCGGGCACGTGCTTGCGTATCAATCCAAGCTTCTTCCGCACGCCCACAGTTCACCACTCCGTCCGACACCACCACCGTCATCCTCAGCCAGCTCCAACCTTCAATAACCGGGGCAGTAGAGGGGCCTGCGTCTACAGGTATTGAACGCCCCCGGGTTGGGTGCAGGGGCGCCGGCGGGGACAGAAAGTGTACATTAATGGCGATGGCCCGTACTGTATATATGGCGGAAGTGTATATGACAGGGCGGGCTGAGGGATGGAATGGGACCAGTGGAGGGGGGCGTGCATTCATGGCGGCTACATGTATAGCGTCATGAATCGAGCGGAGTGTTCACGACAGAATATCGTGTGGTGTGTATCAAGAGACGAAGTGGGCGGGGCGGGACGGGGCGGGGCGGAACAGGGCGGGTACAAAGACTGAAACGACGACAGCGACAAACAACGATGAAAATGATCAGGCGGTCGGGAGCGCTAATGATGCACCCCCTCACAGCGCTCTCCTCCTCCTCCTCCCACTCCGTTCGCCCAGCTGCCCCAGTGCCCTTTGCTTATTTGTCTCTTATAACGAGCGCGCCTGAGGCTACGTGCTTAGGCAGCCAACTTCTTATAATAAGCCCTCAGCCATTGCTCTCCCACCGCGTACTCAGTCTTCACGCGGGTGAGGACGAGGCAGATTCTGCGGAGGGGGTTAACGAAAAAACCGGGGGGAGGGTGACGGAAGGAATGAGCCGGAAACCAACCGTGTGCATATGTGGGCAGAAAGAAATAGAGGTGAGAAATGACCGGCCCTCTTCCGCGTCGGGCTGCACGGCTACATCGACGCCCACCCTCTCACCCAAGCCAAGTGTTAGATCTGCTTGCACGAGCGCTGCACTTTTTGCACGCCGAGGGCGGCAGATGAGCCCTTGAAGTGGCCGAGAGACGAGTCGGCGCTGACGGGGAACGATGGGCGGGGAGCTGGGTGTGAGCACGGGAGTGACGACGCAGCAAGCTATATAGACTCACAACGCACTGTCCATGTCCCCAAAGGGTGCGGCGGCAGACTCAAAGTAGGCACAGGCTATGCCACTGTTGAACCCATGATGGTCTTCCGAGGTCGAGGATCTGGAGGAAGCTGTCCATGTCGGGGCGGGAGTCAGTGTGGGCGGATATTCTCGGGCCGAGACCGGTGTCGTTCCCGAGGGGGTGGTCGTCGTCGTGGCGGGGGAGACTGCTCCGCGCGAGCACTCGACAACTGGCCATGGGGACTGACCTTTGGAGAGTCGTCTCCTCCGCTGCTCGCAGTCGCGCGTGCTGGTGTGGAGGGTGTGATGTTCGTGGGCCAGCTGTTGTGTGTTGATGCCGGAAGCAACATTCTACACTCCGCAATCTCTCAGCTGCTGAATCATCACAGAGCGACAGCGTGCAATGTTGTTAGCTCACCTATACATCCTAGCGGCGGCGGCTGCCGCCTCAGCCCCCGACTCTCTTAGTTTAAAAAAAGAGATTATTAATGTGGTCTGAGTTGCCCCTTTTTTCACTTTGATACCCATGGTATTGTCATCATTGACAGCTATTGATGCTGAACATGGTGATAATCCATGAAATTATTGAAACATGTAAAGCAAGAGCCTGATGTGTTTATGAATTTGGACGCACAGAATTACTGTGTCAAAATCCAGGAGTGGGGTCAAGAAGCGGGGTCAATCAAAGCGGGCAGATACAAGGTTTCGGACGACTCGAGAGTTGAACGGAATTTTGGTAGGGGAAGTGAGTGAGGATTCTCGAGTGGGGTTCCTGGGAGATCGGATGTCTACTGTGTTCACAGGGGTAAGCGGCAAATTAAATTGTAAATTTTTAGAACATTCATTGTAAGGGGTTTAAAGCCCAGGCAGGCGGACATCGTTTTGGAACCCTTCAAGACTTTGGTGTTATTGCTAACACTTCAATCTATCAGAACGTGTCGTTTATGAGACTCAAAGAATATGAAACAATGCTGCAGCACAACTCCGGAAATAATTTAATATTTGTACCGTGGTTGCAATCCGCGTAAGAACTAGTCCAAGTTAATACAGATGGAAGGCAATACGTTTCTTAGCAGCGCTGAATAATAAACTAAAAGACTGTAGGTTCAAGGACACTATCAGGGTCCAAGCGTATTCCAAAATATAAAGGAATGTACTTAGCAGGCGAGTTTATAAATGGACTGCCCTGATAATCTACCAGTGCACAGCAATAAAATGAGGGACGAGTTTTGTGAACAAAGTGACTTGTGAAAGTCTCTAATCAGGAAAATCAACTGATCAGATTGTCTCGGGTATTGGAGTGTGAATGGCAAGACTTTCAATTGACAGACTCACTCTGTAGAATTACACCCGGAGGATTAGTCCAAGTGGCTAAGCAGTAAAGTAACTACTTAACAAGGAATTAGACACTCAAGTAAGTGAATAACCCTAGCTGGGATTAGCAGCTTAGTAAGATGCAAGTCACATGAGGTCACGTGTAGGATAGAAGATGGGTAGATTGGCTGATGAAAGGCAGGCAAAAAGGGCCTCCTTTTATATTGTATTGTACAGGCGCTTAACTAAGCAGTAGGACCTTCTATATATTAATGGAATGGGGGAATGAGTCATGAAGAAGCTTTCAGAATGCGTGGGAAGGTTCTGTCTGACTCATAATGACTCACAGTGACTTGAAATGACTCCTACTGGTGACTCCACAAGGTTTTCCACCAATCAGGGCTTGATTCGTCAGGAATGAGTCATTAATTGGACTCATGTGGTTCATGGCAGCTTGGGTGAGTCATGTGCATGTGACTCACCAAGGTGTGCATGAGTCGGTTGAGTCATTGAGGCTGTACAAGCAAATGACTAGGCTTTTCGAACTCAGAGGCTGAGTCTGAAGGAGCCACCTGACCAGATTTGTGGGTGACCGCAGGTGCACAAGCTGCGAGTGACGTGAGCATCCAGTCGGAGTTTGAAATCGGAAGTCCGAAACAGAGTTGTGGGGACATGTGTATCCACAACTCTGCTGCACAGAAATAAGTGAGTTTGAGTGAAGACAGCCTCGGAAAAATAAGTAAAATTCATAGATAATTAGAGGGAGGTTTGAATAGGCCTTATGAGGATAGTAGACATTTTTATGGTGGCGATAATTGGTTGTTTTAAAGGCCTTTGATGCAGACTACAAATTTACAGTAAAGAGACATTTGAAGGCTGGTTGAACAGCTTGATCCGAGACTATACAGTATGCTGGTTGAACAGCAGTTCCCATACAGACATTAAAAGAAAAACGAAAGAACTTTCAAAATTAAAGTTGAAGTTCATATTGAGATTAGAAGGATCGCAAGGGTAAGCGGAGAACACAGGGTCGCGTCCGACACACAGACTGGTAGTTAGGAAGCCACGGTCATGCTCGACCATGGCAGTATATTACTTGGACGGTTGTCTAGTTATACCTCAGTGAATTGCCCATTCACTGAGGTACGTACCGTTTCAGTATACCGAGACATGCGGTAGCTTATACTATGTCTATAGCACCTTCGTCTCTAGGTACAGTAATAACATGTGCTCAGTGAATTGCCCATTCACTGAGCACCTTTGTCTCTAGTTTACTGCACTACTTACAACAGTACCTATGTACAAAAACATGCCTTGAGACGTGCATACATGTTACCCTGCACAGACTCTTGGTCTACTGGGTTGATCCCACACGATCTACGGGTAGGACGTCCCGCAAATGCATTCCGGCCATAGGAACACCCAAAGGGGGTTGAGTCAAGAAGATGATGGGACCAGTGATGAACCATCAAGCTAGGTAAAGGATGTCAATTGTGTTTGATGGCGTGCCTACTGGCAAATGATGCATGATGCGAGTAGCAAATAGCCATTTGGCAAATTTGGCAAAGAGTGAATGGAGCGAACATAGAAGTGGAGTGATGAAAAGGAAAATGGAGTAACTGGATACAACAAATAAATGAGTCATGACACAGTGGTGCTCAAGTCCTCCTCTGGCCTAAGATAGTAGTCTATAGAAGAGCTTAAGACAATAGTCACAGTGGGGTCAAGTTTTACACAAGATAGACATATAATAATCGAACTGCAGAATATACATGCAAATGTAAACTACTTATACTGAATGCTCATATGATATCAGCAAATAGGAAAGGGGCCATTATGAGTCAGGTTTGGATAGGGGTGCGCAGTCAGGATACAAATAGATGAAACACATATACTATAGAACTTAAGAAGGAGTGTGAACATGAAATGATGGGGAGGAAAGAGGACAAAGGTACCTATGTAAGAAAACGCCTTGAGACCTGCATACATGTTACCCTGCATGGACTCTTGGTCTGCTGGGTTGATCCCACATGATCTATGGGTAGGACATCCTGCGAATGCATTCCGGCCATAGGAACACCCAAAGGGGGTTGAATCCGGAAGGTGATGGGGTCAGTGATGAACCATCACCCCAGGTAAAGGATGTCGATTGTGTTTGATGGTGTAAATATGATGTTTACCCGCATTGCCCTTAAGGCAATGCACGCTACTGGACTAGCTTAGATAAGCACTGTACAGTTCTTGCGTGGGAACCGCGCGGCGGGTCCCCAGATCTTACCTTACAACTGTCACTACGTAGCACACGGAATTACCACATCTTTGTTGTTAGAATGTGAGGAGGGAGGCGGAGAGAGACAAAGGATGGAACAGAACTCGGTGCGCTGAGCGCAGAAACGGACGGAACTCGAGTGTTAGCTAACTCTAGCTGTAACACTAAACGGAGCTGCAGTGCAGCTGAAAGGGCTGAAACCGATGTATTTGTGGTAACTAATGATCTAGCTACTTATACAAGTCAGTCATAGGGGTGGGATACCGGCAGAAAGTATTGGAACATGAGCCGGTATTATGACCGGTGACAAGTCACAGAAGCAGCACATGGATGTGACAGCAGACAGATCACTAACTAGAAGAGCGGGGAAAATACTAGAAATCATAGGATAAATATTACTGGATTCACAACAATCTTGGTCAAGTTCCACTTGCCCTTGTGACACAAGGCCATAAGATTCACAATCTTACACCTTTTTGAACTTCCTGCAGTTGTTCACCAAGTGAACAACTGAATTGTGGAAATCCTGTTTTTCAAATAGGACTTCACTTAAAGGACAAAGAGATTCTATGTCATATAAAGACTTTTTTTTCAGCGCGATCTTGAAAAAGATCTTGGCGTCGACAGCTGTTTACCATCGAACATCATCCAGTAGACCCTCTACTGTTGACTGCGAGCGTGATGATTCCACGCAGTCGAAGAAAGACACGAGCTTCTAGCTCATGGACAACCCCCCAGGTGCAGCGTAGCGACACAACGGCTGACGCTACCCTGGACCAAGAGTCCAGGATGCCAGAAGACGGAGAGATCATAGATCTCACCACGCTCGTCCCCCCAATTGAGGACGAGCAAGGACCTGACCATGTGTCACCCAGCGTGGCCGAAGAGGGGACACTGATAGACCACAATCTGGTGTCCCCGCCTCACTCCCCCTGGCCCCGGGACAAGGGCAAGGGTAGAGACGTCTCACCGTCGTCTGACAGCAGAGCCTCAAGAGCGGGTCATGTTTTGATATGATCTCGAAGCAGAAACTCAGCCCGCCACTCATGAAGTTGAGCAATGACCGTCGTCCCTGAAGGGGCACGACAACCCAAAAGACGAGCGCCCGATGATGACGGGCAAGCCTCGGAATACTTGAGCTCAAGTCGCAAAAGCTCGAGGAAGCACGGCATCGACAATGAGACGGTGGATGCGATGGCCAAGCAAGTACAGGACACACTGCACTGAAACATGCTTACAGGCCATAAGCATGAGCACATATCATCGCGTCCCAACACTATCCTGACGTCCCTAATGCAGCTTGGTAAGGAACTCCACCAAACAGAGGGGATCCTAAAATGGGACACGGCATCACTAGAAGACGTGCTAAAAGCCCTTTGCTCACACGAAGAGCCCATGATGTCCGTGAGGAGTGCGCCTGCACCGCAGCGAGCGAACAGGCTTTCCCCCCTGACAACTGACAATGACAGGAGCAGGACTGATGACACATGCCGCTGCTGACCGCCCCTGTCGAACAAGATGTTCGATTCAGAAGTGAATCGCACGCAGAACTGGCTGCACCAATGAACAGCTGCAAGACGATCCAACAGATCATCAGAGAACAGGTTGTCTCAGAGCCTGACTCTGAGACCACGATGGAGAGCCTGGAGCTTGAGGCCGCGCACTGGCAAAGGAAAGAAGCCAGTGTGGCGCGTTGCCACACACGGGCTCTCGAGCTGTTAGCGCAGAACGCTGCAGCTGCCGTGGCCCAAGGCCACACTGACTGGCAGCCTGACGAGCTGCTCACGTGCGCCGTACAGGATGCATGACAAGTGCGTGCAGCCTACAATAGCAGGCTGCGCCTGCACAATGCAGGACTGACGGGCAACAAGCTGTTGGGTGCATTTATGCTCCTGCACCAAAATCAAGCATAATATATTCAATTTATTGTGTGGTGTTTCAATATTTTCTCATACTGTTCTTGTACCATGCATCCACTCCCCTGCTTATTTTCGAAATTTTCTAGCCACTCCCTATCTCTCCATTCCATTCTGTTATTTCTATTTTCATAGGCGGCTGCACCCAGCGGAGTTTGAAATGACTTCGACGCGCGAGCCCTTGGGCGCTAAAGGGCCGGGTGCAAGTATATGCCTTCTGAGACAGGATTACACTCCTCTCTCAGTGACAATAAATTCACTGAGAGAGGCGAGTAGTATTCTTCATATTTACATAGCATGTTGACTGAAAATCATGTAGTATATTTGATTCTAGGTATTGTATTAATACATCAGTGACAATAAATTCACTGAGAGAGTATATTTGATTCTAGCTTTCTAAGAACTCTACCGAACCTTCCCTGCCATAGCCCCTAGTTGCTAACAAGGGTTATGGGCCCCGCAGACACTTCGCAGAAGCTTTTGGGTGTGGAGAAGCTTGCAACAGATGGAAGTAATTGGCCTCTGTGGCGAGCTACTCTTACAAGTTATTTTGAGTCCAAAAATCTACTCAGGCATATAGAAGGGAGAGCCATTCGACCTCCTGATCCTCCAGTCATGCCCCCAGGCCATATTCTTACAGAAGCTGAGGAAACTCAGATTGAGAAGGCTGAGGAGAAGCTGGAGAAGTATCTTGCCAGAGAAGGACAGGCAAAAACCCAAATAATCGTCTCAGTGTCAGAGTCACTAGCCCTGATGCTACAGAAGAGACATACAGCAAAAGAAGTCTGGGATGCATTGGTCAATGAGATGACCAAAAAGCCCAAGATGGTCCTCACCAACCTACAGAGACAGCTTCGCAGTATGAGGTGTCCTGAGGATGGAGACTTGAGAGATCACTTGGACAAGGCCCAAGACCTCTATGCTCGTCTCAATGAGATGGGAGCCAGAATTTCTGAAGGAGAGTTCACCGACATCATCCTTGCATCACTTCCACCCTCCTATGAGGCAGTTATGAATGCCCTTACCACGTCGCTCGAAGAATGTGGAATGCCCTTAGTGCCTGATGATATTATCAGAGTACTAAAGGCTCAATACGACAGGAGAAAGACTCTCAATATTTCACAAGAAGAGCAGGCATTTATTGGTTCATCTACGAAAGGGCAGAAGGGCCGGAAAGACCCGAAGGTGTCTACATGCACTAATTGCCACAAGCCTGGACATGCTATAGAGAGTTGCTGGGCTAAAGGAGGTGGTAAAGAAGGCCAGGGGCCACGTCAGAAGAAGAAAGCGAAAGCCAAAAAGAAGAAGGGCAAAGCCAAGGCGAATGTTGCCGAAGAAGTGTCCTCTGAGGAGGATGAGAGTGGCAGTCCAGCCGCTTTCGCCAACTTCGACTGCTCTAATTTGAGTAGTTTATCTCTGGACACTGTTGTTATCCTCGACACTGGAACGACCGCACATATGACCCCTCACAAGAATTTATTGAGGGATTACAGTCCATTCTCACAGCCGCGCACAATTCGTGCAGCCAACAAAGGCACTTTTGATGCCTTCGGTTCAGGCTCACTCGTGCTATCTAACAAGGTTGGAGATAAGACTGTGAACATTACATTGAAGGATACGTTCTACGCGCCAAAAATGGCTGTTACCCTCATCTCGATCGGCCGGTGCGATGATGCAGGCTATAACACACAAATAGCTGATCAGAAATGCACAATATCCAATCGTAAAGGCAGGATATTGATGCAAGCACCGAAGCTGAATGGCTTATATCGATTTGATTTACAACACACAAGTGCCGAAGCGCATGTATGCGCATCAGCCATGGAAATACATCAAAAAATGGGGCATATTTCACAAAAGTCCCTACAGCATTTGCTCAACCGTGGCATGATATTAGGCATTGAATTGAGCTCAAAAGGTGACAAGGTTGTTTGCGATGCGTGCATTCAGGCGAAGATTGCACGCAAATCACTTCCTCAGGAACCCAGAAGCCGATCATCAAAATTCGGTGACAGAATTTATTCTGATGTCTGGGGACCAGCGAGACACTCCACAATTGACAAGAAATCCTATTATGTGTCTTTCATCGACGACTACTCAAGAGAATCAGTTATCTATTTGATGGCAAACAAATCGGAAGCATTTTCAAAATATAAACTCTACGAGGCCTTGATGCTTCGACAGAGGAATGTGCACATCAAAGCACTTGTTTCCGACAGAGGGGGCGAATATACAAGCTCGGAATTTGAACAACATTTGGCCAAGCAAGGCACGAAGCATCGGTTAACCGTGCACGACACCCCAGAGTCAAATGGTGTTGCTGAACGTTTAAACCGAACTCAAGTTGAAAGAGTTCGTGCCATGCTATTGGAATCAAGTCTTCCTAAGACTCTATGGGGGCATGCAATTTTGCACGCCAACTATCTTAGGAATCGGACACACACAAGAGCTTTGCCAGACAAAACCCCTTTTGAAATGATCCATCACGAGAAACCGAACCTGAAAGACATACACGTGTGGGGAATTGAAGTCTACGTTAAAGTCAAAGAGGGAAACAAACTAGCAGCCCGTGCCAAAAGAGCTCGGTGGATAGGAATCTCTGGACAGAGCCATGGTCACTGCATCTACTGGCCTGACTCTCAGAAGGTTTCTGTCGAGCGGAATATTATATTTGACTCAGAGATGAAGGGGGGCAAAGCTCCAATCATTTCTATTGAAGAGTCACAGCTACCTACGTCCAGAAAAATGGTACAGGCCATCTCGGCGCCAGCACCTATGCCTAGCCGCTTAGTCAGCGAAGAGGCAAAGATCGAGGAAATTGATGATGATGAACCAGAGGAACGTCTGAAAGAGCTGCAACCCAGTCAGACTGTTGATGTCAGACCTAAAGAAGCTGCTCCAACAAGGAGAAGTGAAAGGATCCGTCAGCAACAGGTGCAGCCGGCCCCAAGTGGTCCCGTAACAAGATCTCAAACTAAGAGACATGCTGGTGCAGATATCACTACACTAGCTTACGAGGACATTGAGGACCGTCAAGACAAATTATTCGAACAAGATTTATCCTCTGTCACTGACGGCATCAGTGATTATAACCTTGCCATCAGTACACTTTCGACCTCCGATCAAAACAAAGATAATGTGCTGCCGGATTTAAATCAGACCGAGCCTAGCAATGCAGATGAAGCCTTAAATGATCCTATGTGGAAAGCATCAATGGATAAAGAGTATAAGGTGCTACTCGACAAAGGTGTATGGGAAGTGGTTAAACCACCTCCTGGGGCAAATATTGTCGGAAATAGATGGGTATTCCTCTGGAAACGTAATCCAGAAGGTGAACCCATCACACCTAGATCGAGGATGGTCGCCCAAGGCTTTACACAAAGTTTTGGAGTCGACTATAATGAAACCTATGCACCTGTTGCTCGGATGACTTCCTTACGGATTATATGTGCCATTGCTGCCAGGAACAACTGGCCTATTCACCAAATGGATGTGGACAGTGCGTATTTGAATGCTACACTGCCAGAACCTATTTACATGAGACAGCCGTATGGATATGAGACCGGAGACAAAGATGATGTCCTCCTGCTGAAGAAAGCACTTTACGGCCTCAAACGATCTGGAAGGGAATGGTACAAACGTCTGAGTGGTGAATTTCTCAAGTTAGGATTCACTAAATCAGCTTCGGATGGAGCTGTATTTTGCAGACGTGGACCGAGAGGGCATGCGATTATTGCGACGGCAGTAGACGACCTCACTATCACAGCTGAGAGTCAACCAATCCTCGATGGGGTAAAGCATGATCTTGCCCAGATCTTCAGTATGAAAGATCTAGGCGAGATTCATTGGCTTTTGAACCTCAAAATCGAAAGAGATTGGAATAACAAATCGATTGCAATATCACAAGTTGCATACATCCAAAAAATCATCAAAAAATTCAATCTGGATGATGCCAAAACATTTTCCACGCCTCTCGACCCAGCCGTTAAATTATCCAGAGACCAATGCCCTTCTACAGATGAAGACAAACAGAAGATGTCAAGAATTCCATACAGACAAGCGATAGGATCATTGATGTGGGCAGCAGTAGCCACTCGACCGGACATTGCGTTCGCAGTGTCATTACTTTCTCAATTCCTCGAAAACCCAGGTCCAACACATTGGCATGCAGTCAAACGTGTCTTTAAATATCTAAAAGGCACGATGGACTACAAATTGACACTTGGGAAGAATCGAGACGGCCTCATTGGGTACTCAGATGCGGATTGGGCTTCTCAAGAGCACAGGCACTCATACTCGGCTTATATTTTTCAGATTGATGGAGGGACAGTATCATGGAGTTGCCAAAAACAATCCATAGTAGCCCTATCATCAACTGAAGCCGAATTCGTTGCTCTGACTCATGCGAGCAAAGAAGCCTTATGGATGCGCCACTTTATTTCTGAAGTGTTCCAACCGCTGAATTGTCCCATCAAACTTTATTCAGACAATCAATCAGCCATTGCCATTGTCTATGGCACTCAACAACACACGAGGACCAAGCATTTCGACATTAGATTATATTTCATCCGAGATATAGTCGAAGATGAAGAAATTAAGCTTGTGTACCTACCAACGGAACACATGCTAGCCGATCTTCTCACTAAAGGACTTCCTAGTCCTAGAGTGAGAATCCTCAACGAGAGAATCGGAATATATTAAGCTTGAGGGGGCGTGTTGGGTGCATTTATGCTCCTGCACCAAAATCAAGCATAATATATTCAATTTATTGTGTGGTGTTTCAATATTTTCTCATACTGTTCTTGTACCATGCATCCACTCCCCTGCTTATTTTCGAAATTTTCTAGCCACTCCCTATCTCTCCATTCCATTCTGTTATTTCTATTTTCATAGGCGGCTGCACCCAGCGGAGTTTGAAATGACTTCGACGCGCGAGCCCTTGGGCGCTAAAGGGCCGGGTGCAAGTATATGCCTTCTGAGACAGGATTACACTCCTCTCTCAGTGACAATAAATTCACTGAGAGAGGCGAGTAGTATTCTTCATATTTACATAGCATGTTGACTGAAAATCATGTAGTATATTTGATTCTAGGTATTGTATTAATACATCAGTGACAATAAATTCACTGAGAGAGTATATTTGATTCTAGCTTTCTAAGAACTCTACCGAACCTTCCCTGCCATAGCCCCTAGTTGCTAACACAAGCGACACATGCCCCTGCCAGAAACCCACGCACCTGAGGCACCTGGCCCAGAGCCAGACCCGGCCCCGGTCAGAGGCTACACTGACATGGCCCACGCGACATCACAGCCGCGTGACCGGTCCATGGCCCCAACGGAGGGCCAGGGCATACAGGACCAGCCAGAAAGCGCGCAAGAGCCATACGACGATGCTGTCACGACCGGTTTATTTCTCCTACCGCGCTACCTCTATGTTCCCCCTCGTCACTCCCTAGCATCTTCACCAGAGTTCGCCGCACCTACCAACCACTTCCCCTCTACACCCACTCTACCCGCTGTTCGCTCCATTCTCTGAACCGCTATTCGCTGCTCGCGCATTTAGTCAGCAGGCACGCCATCGAATATGATCGATACCATTCACCCGGAATGATGGTTCATCATTAACCCCATCATCTTCTTAATCCAACCCCATTGGGTGTTCGTATGGCCAAAGTGTGATCGCAGGACGTCTCTTCCATAGGCCGTGCGGGATCAACCCAGTAAACAAAGAGCCCCTGCAGGGTAGCATGTATGCGGGTCCCAAGACATGGTTTTGTCCATAAGTGCCTTCGCTCCCTTTATTCTCCGTCGTTTCATGTTCGAATTCTCCCCTCACTCTATTGTATGTTTATTCCATCTACCTAGTATCATGACTGCGCATCCCTATCCAACCCTGACTCACAACGGCCTCTTTCCTATTTGCTGATACCTTACGAGCATTTGATATAAGTAGTTTACATTCGCATATATATTCCCCAGTTCAATTATCATACGTCGTTCATCTTGTGCAGCTTTGACCTCGCCATGGTCACCATCTCAAGCCTTTTCTTGGAGATTCCCATCTTTGACTAGCAAAGGACTTAGGCATCACTGGTGAGTTCTCATACTTCATCTTCGTTACCTTAGCCTTTGAACCATTTTCTGTGCTGTTGGCGAAGGGCTCCGAAGGAGCACCTTCGCCAGGGCTGTCCACGAGTCCAGGTTCCTGCAGGTGACTCGCAGTTCAACCTGTGATTTTAACCTGCAGATCCAACTCCCACAAGTCCAGGTGACCCAGCGCCTAAAAACCTGCCAAGTCCAGGTTTGGCCTTTGGAATTCCACAGGTGACTCGCAGACCTGCAAGCCTTAAATGCCAAGAATTCATGTCATTTACATGTCATTCAACTACTATTACTTCATTCTGCACAACAGCCTTCTTGACATGCTTACTCTTATCATGCAGCAACTCTACAACACATTCCTCAGGAACAAGTCCTTCATATGACAGCCATGTGCTCTGAGTATGGTCCCGGCATGTGTCGACTCTTCCTTCAGAGAGTGACGCATCTGTGATACAGTCAGTCGGCCCTGGCTGAATGCACATTTGACATCTGTGGATGTTGCTAGAGGAGCATGGTCAAAATAGGATGTAAGGATGTATGAAATAGCTCACCCCCATCCCCACGGGAGGAGACGCGTCATGCACTCACATGGGGTGAGTCAGCTTGGAATAATCTGGCAAGTCACTGCAAGTCACCCGCAGGTTTAACCTGTGGGTCCAAGTCAACCGGCAGAAAAACTCAGGTCAAGTCTAGGTTCCACTTCTGGAAGCTGGCAAACCTGCGAGTCCAAGTCCAGGTAATCTGCAGGTTGACTCGTGGATAGCCCTGACCTTCGCCAGCGAAGGGATTGTCGCTACTTAGACAGCCCTTCCGTGACGCCTTGTATGTTACATCATCAAGTGTCACGGGCTATTTTGCTACGACTGTAGATAGGGCGAGCTCCATTCGGGCAACCCTCTTATCTTGTGAACAATTATTGGTTCACCTATTCGCCGAACGGCATACTTATTCGCACAGGTTATTCGGGCATTCACTGTGTTCACTAATAAGAGGATGTTTATAAATGTCATATATATGTATATATAGCTTAGCTCATCTATATTTCATAAAATATATCAAAATTGAGGCAGTTGCCAGCACCTGTAAGGCATGCTTAATCCTAGCCCCAAAGTTCTTTCTCACAGTCTGCTGCTCCCCCAGGAAAGGGTGTATATGTAAGGGCAACCCTGGCTGGTTGTGGAGATCACACTACCACACAACTGACAAGGGGAAATCCAAAGTATGTATAAATGAACAGAGTATACAAGAGAGGGGATTCTCACCTGACAAGGGGAAATCCAAAGAGAAAAGTCTAAGGAACCCCAATGTCAGCGAGCCTGTATTATACTATGCTGCGCAGCCAGGGACAACACTTGGCACCCGCCATCAACCCTGCATCCCCCTGACCTCCCTGACCCTTGATCAACCCTTGATGCCACCTATTATGCGAGTCGCTTGATCTCCGACACTGTTCCGAGAGCGGAAGTCGGAAATTGGAGTGGAACTGGAAAAGTGAACAGAACCGGTGGAAGTTCTCCCAGAGGCGGAATCATTTCCGAAAGCGGAGGCGGAGATGGAATCGGAACCGGAAGCGGAGTCGGAAATGGAGTCGGAACTGGAACTGGAAATGGAAAACAGGGTGTCCCCTGACAGTATACCCCATTGTCTAAACATCAATAGTTACATATCTTTGTACTATACATGCATATTATTTTAAACATACCTTCTAATCAGATCTCTCAACCATATATAATAATATAGTACACGTATTGTCCATACTTGCTTCTATATTCTGTGATTGTACATCTAACATGTTTCATGTATACTTTTAATATAGAGTCATCCACATCCTCTCTGAAATTGCTCTGTTATATCAATACACATGATTTAGCACATACAACCATATTTTTAAAATATCACAACATTCAAAAAAATTTAGGATGTCCACAATATACAAGTTGCTCAAAATGATGGATTATGAATTTGGTTAGGGTTGATATTTTAAAAGATATCTAATATATCCTAGAAGAATATACATTGTTGTCAATGTGAACATCCTCCCACGCAAGAACTAATCTACTATTTTCACTTCATATGTATCTTCAATATCTTGGTCAGATTCATTTGTATCTGTACCTACTAATAATCGTGCTTGATACTTAGACATTTTCTTTGCATCCTCTGTAATATCCTTTAGAGTTGAGATTCTCAGTGACTCAAAGTCGAGGGTATCAGTTGATGGATAGTCAAAATGGCTCTCCATCCATGACATGTGATTAGGTTGTGCTTGGAGCTCTCCTAATTTAACAAACTGTTTGATATTAAGCAGCAAGCATGCTACTCTAAACTGCAAAGAGAATATCCTAGGATTTGATGTTTGGACAGGCTTCTGATTATTTAACTTCTTACATGTCATTCCTAACTCTCCAAATAAGCTTTCTATCTTTGATCTGAAACTACCAAATCTTTCATTGTAGCGCTTCTCCATATCTGATAGTTCAGCGTTCTTCTGCTTCCGAATTTGGCTTTCAATCTACCTTGCTTTACTACTTGTTTCACAAATAGTGTATAGCCTCCATCAAGAGCCATACGATCTGCCTTATCCATCTTATCTCTTAAGTTCATTTCTCTGAACATTGCTCCAGCAGAGTGGCTACATGGCAATGAATCAGAAACAAACAAAGCCATCTCATGAAAATCCATAATTACTTGAGTTCTCATTCCAGAATTTCTGTGTTTATGTGACCATTGTACTTTAGATGATCTTCCTATTTCTGTTCCTCTTGTGTCATGACCATCAAGGAATAAAGTTATTGTGTTGAATAGTTCTTCCTTATTATTATCCTTTGCAGATAATATTCTAATCCTTACGTTGGAAAACATATAAGCCAACAAATCAATGATTTTGTCATTTAAGTCATTATTAAGGTCCTTTTCATGTACAACAAAACTCTGATGGATTGCATGAAGAGTACTCCCAGGTATAAATCTGTTCATATCGTCAAATGTACAACCTTCAAGCAGATGATAGAGTATTAATAGTCCCTTCTCTACATTTTGATATGGACCTGGATGGTGCTTGAATGGAAACAACACTACTAGGAAGAAAAACACTGGTATTGGTCCAAGCTTCTCTAATACTCTTTTCTTGACGAGATCTATTTCAGAAACAGGTTTTAGTCCTGATCTATGAAATTTAGTTGGCTTCAACAAAGGCCATTTTTCATCAAGAAACCCCCAATGTTCATTCATCAACATTTGATATTCTTCAAGGAGTGACTCATTCATTATAAAGGAAAGTTCTCAGCTACAACTATGAGTCGGAAAAAGGAGTGTTGTATAGTTGAGTTCGTTGATAAGATGATGACTTTATATATTTCGATTTTATATTGCATTCACTATTCAACTCTCTAAATAAAACCATAAACAGCATAAAGGGAATATAGAATTTTACTGGAATTATATTCTCAACTACTGGTCTAGATTACCTTCCACAATAAGTGATGACATATACACTAACAGATGGAGATAAATCAATCAAACCAAACTTTGTAGTTAGCAAGCATGATTATAATAACAGTCTTTGTGATGATATGTAATTTAAACAACAGTGCTAGCAATGACAAGGACCTAGTTGACAATTTAATTATAAAACCAGATTAGATGAGTCAGTATTGAAAATTGATTCTGTGAAATTGTAAATTGGGTCTAGTAGCCATGGAAGCCCAGATTGTCAAGCTCTCTAAAAGGATTGACAGAATCACAGGATGGATAGAAGAAAAAGATGAAATAATATCAAATCTCAAACAGATATCTAAGGAACAACGTAGAGAGATTATAGAATTAAGAGAGCACATTAAAAATCATAAGCATGTAGGACTGCGAATTAGAAAGATGGCTGGATGTTTTATATTTTATGATTCACAAGATAACTGCTATAATCTAGAGGATATGCATGTCTTTATAGATGAAAAACCTCGCAAGTTGTCTACAGCAATTTACTGACAAAACAACACCACAAACCAGAACCAATGGTTCATGCTCAAAAGGAATCTCAGCTTACTCAAGAAGAAATAAGCGGTAGAAACATTAAATTTGATATCAATAGTATCACAGAAAATTGTAGGGTATATAATTCAGAAGATAATTACTTTGAGTTAGCAGACATGGATGTATTTATAGATGGAGAAGAAATATCCCCTTTAACGGCACATGATGAAGAGGATGATCTAGTATCGTATGAGGTCAATGATAATAATCAAATAAATTTTCTAACAGCAAAACCAGATAAATTGGATCATGCTAGATATATCAAAGGAATCACACCAAGTTGTAGAATACACGATTCAGAAGGTAATTACTATGAGTTAGCAGACATGGATGTATATATGGATGGAACAAAAGTATCCATTTTGACAGCATATTATGCAAGTAATTATCTGGTATCATGTGAGGTCAATGATAATAATCAAATAAACCTCCTGACAAAACCAGATAAGAATCGTGCAAAGGATAGTTCAGCAAATAAGTCTCTTCAAAGGTGTAAAACTAGATCAAAACCAGATAAGCAATCAAAACTAGTTGAGATCTCAACATTTGATACTCTTGATGAGAAAGGAAATATTGATACTCGATCGATATTGGAGATTGATGATGAGATGCGCAAGCAGAATAGATTAGATTCCAATAATGAGAGATCAATGTTAGATGTGGCAGAGCAAAAAAAGGATAGATCAAAGGTAGATGAGAGATCAATGTTAGATATTCTTCGATATAGGTGCCCACCAATTATCCTATAAGATGACATATTGTGACCTCTACATTTGTGGGTCATAGAACCTTGTCCATCCATTGATAAAATGTTGGAACAGCATATAAGCTGAATTTCCAAATGACCCATAGAGTATAAAGACATAAGATGGTATTATTATCATGGAATCTGAATCCACTCTCCTCTTTAACCAGGAAGTTGAATTTAAATCCTATTAGATTGATGAATTATGTATCATACATGTTTGTTTCTAAATATTAATTCAAGTACTGGAATTATGATCATATTCCATGGTAACTGATATATGAATGTATTTCTACCAAAATCAGATCTTATGATGTTAGAGATAGAATAAAGTATAATTACTACTCATGAAAGTGAATGTATTGGTTATATAAGTCATTCTATATGAAGAGTCAAAATCATAATATTTAGCAATGTTACTATTAAGATTATTGATGATAAATATCAAAATGTAGAAACTAAGCTTTTAAACAAAGCTTTTTATTATTATTATTATTATTATCCAATTTTAAGTCTTTTGGGGCAATGCCCTATGTAAGACTTGTTTCTACAAAGCGCCAGTCTACAGGTTTGTCTGCCTTTCCTCTCTTTCTCTATCCCCGCTTGTGCTCCATGGGCGATGCCCTGGGTGTGTCCGTGCCTGATGAGGCGAGGTGGGTATCGTTGCGCCTGGCGCTTGTTGCCTCCTCTCCGGCCTATCCCCTCTGTCCCTCCCCTGTCTCCTGTCGCAATTGGAGGTCTCCGTATGTACCCTGTAGTCTTCCAGTCTCGTGTACGTATCTGAATAGATGTTTCAGCGCTTTTGGCTTCCCAAGGACCGTTCTTGCTGATGTGGCTCCACGTCGTAGTTGTCTTTGCATAGTCTTCCTCTGTCGGTCGTACGCTGGGCATCTAAATAGAAAGTGATATACCGTCTCCTCTGCCTTTCTGCACGCTGGGCATATAGGTGTGTCGACCTTGCCTATTTTGTGTAAATGTCTGTTGAGGGCCACATGACCTGTGCGGAGCTGCACTAGCAGGCTGGAGTGTCTGCGTGGGAGACCTTTGCAGAGTCTGGCGTAAGCTGTTGACGGCATGGAGGGGTCGATCTTGAGTGCGATTCTGGCTCTGGGCGACCTGGCAAACTTCTCCATAGCTTCCCCTAAACAAAGCTTGTACACTATCTTATGACTCATATAATACCTCACCAAGTTGTAAAACGTAATAGACCAAATAGCTTAGTTGGTAAAGCACCCTATATACTAACGGGGTCCCAGGTTCGAACCCTGGTCTGGTTAATTGAAGATTTAGAGAAGGTTTATACTACTTCTGAGTATATGCTTAAGCATATATTTGACAATGTCACAGACCTCCTTTGAATCTTCTATGATTTTTAATGGTCTATATAAAATAATAGGAGTTCAATGTCTCCTTTCATTATTTGTTTTGTAGACCTTCATCCTTCCATCTTGTAGTACAAGTATGCCATAGATGGTAATTGTCTCTTGTGGTTGAGAGTTAGAATATAAGGCAATCATCATGCCTTTTATCAGACTATCATATATACAGCGTTCATTACATTTATCATATCCTACAACTAAAGGATACTTTGTTTTACCATCCAATATAACCTTTGCAACAATTATACAATGGGAATCGGGACTTAACTCCCATTCCAAAACCCTCAAACCTGAGATGCTGCCTATTATTAAATTATACAGCTCATCAGAACCGTAGTGATTTGGAAGGGTAAGCCATTGTGCACTAGAAACTGACCATTGTTCAAAGAACTCATGTTTGTCATTACAGGAGGAGACTTCTATATTTATTATCAGATCTCCTATTTTAACAACAGACCTGTCTCCAGTTGTCTTGGTACTACCAAAATAGGTAGATATCTTACGAACAATGCTTTTGATAACCATGGTTCATCTATATGAATTGACAACTTTGTGAAATCAGTTTTTATGTAGTATGTCATGGTATTATATCATCAAACCTGATAGAACTGCATTTATCTACATGCCCATAGTTGCTTAGTGTATAATATTATGTCATTCTGTGATAATAGGCACTGAACAAATATTATCTACAGCGCTAAGATACTCTTTACTATCAAACAAGGCCATGCAAAAAGGTATGTTAATGAACTATAGATAAGAAAGAAACCCTTACACATATCAGCAGACACCAACACATATACAGTAACTGAACATGACAGCGTCTTACTGTTTGATATTATTGCCGTTGGGTCACGTATTCCTCCACCTCATGAAAAGAGGACTACCACGATTTATAAGAAATGTCAGTCTGAAACTTTAGGTCCTTCATGCTGACTGATCTCATAAGTAGCTACTTACAAACTGAAATATATAGCAAAAGGCATACAAAAAAGAGTCAAGTCTATTCTGCGACTGTAGATAATAATCATATGATTCTATGATTAATAGAGGGTAGGAGCTGAATCCTGTCAAAACAAAAAGTGAGTATAAGATGAGTTTAATATAATATACAAGCTGTTGAAAATAGAGATGGAGAGGATAATGTAAGACATTTAATCCCTGATTTTACTGTTACTAAATATACTAAGAATAATAACACTGTAAATAGTACTACATTTTTAATAGTGGAAATAAAAAGAAGTGTTAAAACTACAGAAGAACTTGAAAAGATCTTCAAGGATACTCAGGAGCAACTGATAAATCAGGTGACAGTACTATTCCTAGATACCAATTATGAAAGTGTATATGGTATAGCTGCTATAGGGGAATATTGGAGACTTATTAAATATAAAAATTTAAATCATAAGCAGAAACCCCAATAACCTAGAAGTTCTTGGGATAGTGAGAGTTATGGTAAAAAAGTGGAGGTAGTAAAAATAGTACAAGTATATGGATCATTTGATATTTACAGGGGTACATATAAGGAGGATCTTGATAAGTTGAAAAGATTGTTTATGAGCTTAGAAACAAATTGATATACCTACAATTCTTTAAAAGGATATTGGATATGTACTTCAGAACTCTAGTAGGATGGAAGGTAACAGAAGAAAAGATGATGGAACAATGTACTAGGTTAGGAATGGAAAATGTTGGAAACGATTCCAATTATCTCAGTAAGCTAGTTGGAGTCATAAAAGGTCTTGACTGTCCTATAGTAATATTCTCTTTAGAAAGACAAGAAGGCAGAAAAGAAAACAGGTAAAGATATCCCTTTTATATTGACAATATATGAAGGTCCCAAAAGAAAAGGAGAAATAGATGTGAATAAGATACTAAGTACGTTTCCTGAAATATTTGAAACAATAAAAAGAGATCTTGGAATAAATGGAGAACCTCAATTCTTTTTAGGAGAGCCTTAGAATATATCATTGATAGTTTTTAAAATGTTTTCTTAGGGGGATGTTTATAAATGTCATATATATGTATATATAGCTTAGCTCATCTATATTTCATAAAATATATCAAAATTGAGGCAGTTGCCAGCACCTGTAAGGCATGCTTAATCCTAGCCCCAAAGTTCTTTCTCACAGTCTGCTGCTCCCCCAGGAAAGGGTGTATACCCCATTGTCTAAACATCAATAGTTACATATCTTTGTACTATACATGCATATTATTTTAAACATACCTTCTAATCAGATCTCTCAACCATATATAATAATATAGTACACGTATTGTCCATACTTGCTTCTATATTCTGTGATTGTACATCTAACATGTTTCATGTATACTTTTAATATATAGTCATCCACATCCTCTCTGAAATTGCTCTGTTATATCAATACACACCATGCTTTAGCACATACAACCATATTTTTAAAATATCAGAACATTCAAAAAAATTTAGGATGTCCACAATATACAAGTTGCTCAAAATGATGGATTATGAATTTGGTTAGGGTTGATATTTTAAAAGATATCTAATATATCCTAGAAGAATATACATTGTTGTCAATGTGAACATCCTCCCATGCAAGAACTATACAGTGATTATCTAAGCAAGCCAGTAGCACGCATTGCCTTAAGGGCAATGTGGGTAAATAGCATATTTACAGAAACCTGCCGCTGTTACGACTGTTCATTTCCAACTTCCGACCTTCAGTTCCACAACACTTTCCGCCCCTCCGATATTTCCGACATCCCGCCCCTTGTTCATTTCCCTTGTTCTGTCGACTCTATTACCCGGACCCACCGGACCCACCTCACCGTTCATCAAGACCATATGTCCGGCCCTCCTTGTGTCTCATTGTCAGATATGTTTTCCCGACCCCTTGTCCTTTGCCATTGTTTTACCTTACCCTGAACCCCCTTGTAGTCCCATTGTTCCCAATTAGTTAGCTCCCACGCATTGTCTACTCGACTTCCGCTTCCCCCGGAATTTGCTTAGTATTACCCCATTACCTGTTGTCCCAGCTCTTTGTATAAAAGCCTGTCATGTATGTCTGTTATTCTGCAATCAGATAATCACCTTCGATACTGGATTTCCTTCGCTCCATCTCCTATTCTTAGCACAGTGAGTCTAGCAAGACCTCCGTCTCTCCGCCTTCCATCTTCCGCCTCAATTCCGCCTCAAGTTCCAACAGATCTTCAGTTCAGTACATTCTGCCTTCCGACCCATTTCCGAAATACCTAGGACGATAGTTCATTGGGGGCGCAACCTACAAGTTGAAGCCGCTGTCCTTTCCAGTTCCGACTTAGTGGAAATCTTGATACATAACAGCCACTCATTACTTGTTATGTCATGTGTCCACCCCTCTCTCTATAGTAATCAGCAACCTATTCTGTTAGCTAATATCCACCGGGTGTCGCCATGGTCATGCATCCACCTTTGTGTTACTCCTTCATTGCCATGCTCTCCCTCGCGCTCGGGACACCAACATGCAGCGTGCCAGCCCAGCTCAACCTCTGGACTGTCTATGATCTTCCCATCACACCCCCCATGGCACGACGAGCGTCGCATGGTGTGTGGATACCACATCTCTTTCCCCAGCCGCAAAGCGAATCATGACCGGACCATATGGATATGGTGGCCCTGCCTGCCAGCAGGTCTCCAAGCCTCAATGGCACGCTCATGTTGGGTACATGCAGAGTGCCAATCCCAGCGAGCACCTTGACACAGGTTTGTCCATTACCAACTCGCACATAGGCATATGCAGCTGACTATCCAATTACCACGCACCTACCGTGTAGAGCGTCCGCTGGCATCCGGTTTCAGCATGAAGCCCTCCGATGATGGAGGTCAAACAGTTGTTCCAAAACAACAGTAAGCAAGTTTTTGTATTTGGACCAAACTGCCAGTCATTACAAAAATTGTTACCCTAAATGTAATCCAAAAACTATTTTATTACCAACTCCCACTCAATTGCCTGTCCTGCTGATTTTTGCAATTAGTGACTCACTTTAAATGGAAACCTTTACGTTACCAACAAACACCTCAAATGTAGATTTTATTAATCAGAGATCCAGATAAG
Source organism: Gautieria morchelliformis (assembly GCA_015179125.1). Taxonomy (NCBI): domain Eukaryota; kingdom Fungi; phylum Basidiomycota; class Agaricomycetes; order Gomphales; family Gomphaceae; genus Gautieria; species Gautieria morchelliformis. Next base: position 26,446 of record WHVA01000727.1, read on the forward strand.
CAAATACAAATAAGTGGTACTTAAAGGTGACTTATTGAGGACAGCAGAAGCCCTTGTCTGCTAGACAAGGGAACCACCAGACTAAAACATTACATCACATGCATTGGAGCAGGGGCTCCCGTGGTAGTGGAGTAGGCCAGAGACCAGGCCCTGGGTTCATGGGCTCAGGTACAGCCAGAGAGGTGGCTGCACTCAGGGCTTCCAGTGTGGGCTCGGTTGATTGGGTTCTCTCACCCTCAGCTTCCTGCATCTGTGTCACCCTCACCTGATCCCTTCTTCCGATACCCGCTTACATGCTGCGACACAAAGTTGCAACGTTGAACCTTTGAAGGTCATGGGAACCCTCGTTGCTCAAGATCCTAACACTCCCTCACGAACATCCTTGACTCGACGATGCTTTCAGGATGGCCCCTTGACTCTAGTCTCGATCTATATTCAAAGCTGGTCATTGGATGTTGCCAGTGAGTTCCATAGGCTCCGTATTAGAAGGCAGTTCAATCGAGAGGACCTGGATACTGCTGCTGGGAGTTCTGATGATCAGGGACGTGAGCTGTATAGCTCGAGGTGGCAAGGGTGGAAACCATAAGCGAAACAAGAACCTATATTAACTCACATTCCTTGCAGAGCAGGAACCCTAATCATTTTCACGTTCGCACCCCTTGTCGAAAAGTCACAAATAAACAGTTGTAAGACACACTGATCTAACCTCTTTGGTGTGATACCACCACCGGGGTGACAATATACCATGAACGGAGTTCATATATCCGTATCTTTGTGTTATACAAACATTGTTTCACCATTAGTGTGAACCTTCACTCCGTGGAAAGATTTAGAATCTACGCAACGCCCATTTCTGAACACAGGGTAAGCTATTATTACTAATCATCATCGACTGAGCCTGGTGAGGGGGGTGGCCAGCCACCCATAATCATTAGTGGCGCGCACTCCTCCAGGACAACCCGCCCCTGCAATTGTTGCAGCTCCTCCTGTCCAATTTGCCTGGTTATATCCTTGGAAACCATGAGGTGCGAGATTGCGTGTCCAGACCTGATGCACCTGTCTATCAGTGCAATGATAGACAACATGAGGTCGGTCCTGGGGGTCGCCCAGTCCGTAAGTGTTGGCGCCGTGACGGCCATGGTGTGCAAGTGAGGCCACGGCGGCCCCTCGGTAAAATCGGCATTGAGTGCATCAACTATGCGGGGAATTTGGTAGTCGAATGAGACCTCTTCGATGTCCGGAAAGGCAGCGACAAAATTGTGCATCGGCTCCTGCGGGTAATCTCCCCATGGGTCGCCGGCCACCACCTTCAGCGCGCGTAAGGCTGGGTAAGTCTGGTGGATGGTTTTGGAAAATTCGAGGATGCGTCCGGGGCTGTTCTCATCTACTGTTAATGCCTTGACAGCCGGGAGATCAAGACAGTTTAGAGCGCCGAGGGCATCCCAGGAATTGAGAAATACGTGGAGTGATATAACAGACGGTAGTTTGATGGGAGGCAGATTGGTGTAGTGTATTTGATTTTCTCGGATATACAGATGTGTTAAGCAGTGCAGTGGACTGAAGAGCGTATGTGCCTCCTCCTGGCTGATCATAGGACCACGAAGTGTGAGGGAAGTCACGCTGGCGAGAGGTAGCTGGCAATGGCTGACACAGTATCCATTTAACTCAACAGAAGATAGCACAGGAGCGCCACCAGTGAACAAGGGAACAGAGAGGGTCGGATTCATGGTGTGGAAAACATCTTTGATGTCAAGCGAGACACTCTCAAGCGCGGGAGCGCAGACATCTGTGAGAACCGAGAGATCCGTGAGAACTGAGGGATCCTCGATGAAACCGCGAGGAGGAGCGATGGACAACCGCCGCCAACGGGCCGCATGTGGAATGAGGGTGGCCAGTTGCCAGCGGAATTGGGCCCTAAATAATTAGCCTTTGTGGCTCCGGATAGACCGGGACCCTGACACTGATATCGAGGAGATGTCCGCTTGATCTTTCAAGGTAGATATCAAGCAGCTCCATTGTTGATTTGTAGGGGTCCAGGAAAATGTATGACCATAACCTAGGCATCTGCAGGGCGACATTGCGCCACCGACATGACATGTGCGATACCAGTATTTCGAATTGGTGCCCCTGCTGGGGCCACTGGTAGGGTGAGGTGGGCTGTGTGTGGAGACCAGCCTCGAAAATACTGGAGAGTATTTCACTTGGGAGGTTACTCGTACGTGCATTCCAGTTGAGGTTTTCAGTTTCCGAGATGCGAACATGAGCGGCTGCTAGAGACTTGTCCACCGCTTTCAGTTGCGAGAGTAGTCATTCCCTGGTAGTTTCCAGGTCGGCGACCTCCTCGTAAAGCATTTCCAGGGTCATGGTGATTTTAAAACCTGTTGCCACCTGATAACAAGGTCATTAGAGGATTTGGTGCAGGGATTTCAAATAAAACTTAACCCTCAGGCTACGTAAAACACGAGGAAGCAACGCTACGGTTGCGCGAAATCAAGGGGCTATAAGAGACTATGGATTCGGATGCCTGATGATAAACCGCAACCAGCCTGTTATGCTGCGCTCAGCGTTAGGTGGAAGTGCGAGTGTTTGGTGATGACAGTAGTCGGAGCTTGAATATGGCGTTCTATGTTCTCCCACACCTCTAACCTGAACAATTAGACGGGTTGCTTTTCACTGTGGAGTTGTTTGTCCTCCGCGTCCACTTCCTAATTGTAGCTTTCAGCCTCTATCACGCGATGCCCTCAAGGCAAAATCCAGCCACCGCCTTTGATCTGGCTGTGCACTGGCAATGTGCGTACTCACTTTCCGACGACCTGAGGCACAACTGAATTGACGACTCCGAGAATGCGAAATGTGATACGAAAGCGGACTATGAATCGCCTCGCCTGCCAATTCCGGATAGGAAGAATTTTCTTTGGGATATTTGGACACGGCGTGTTAATGGCCACGGCTCTCTGAATACTTTATCACAGGGTAAGGACATGTTTATTGGTGAGCTAACGACATTGCACGCCTGTCGCTCTGTACTGATTCAGCAGCTGAGATTGCTGAGTGCAGAACGGGGCTTCCGGCCTCATGGTAACCCCCACACAGCAGCTGACCCACGAACATGATACCCTCCACACCAGCACGCGCGACTGCGAGCAGTGGGAGAGACGATTCTCCAGAGGAGGTGGGTCCCCATGGCCAGTTGTCGAGTGCTCGCGCGGAGCAGTTGACCCCGCCACGATGATGACCACCGCCCCAGCAGCGACACCGGTGTCGGCCTAAGAATATCGGCCCATGCTACCGCCCCACCCACACTCGACCCCGATGGCCCAGCCGACACCATCGACATGGACACCTTCCTCCAAATCCTCGACCTCGACGAGTAATATCATGTGTTCAACAGCGGCATGGCCTGGGCCTACTTTGAGTACGCCGCCGCGCCCTTTGCGGACATGGACAGTGCGTTGTGAGTCCAACGTGCTGCGTCGTCACTCCCGTGCCCACGTCCAGCGCCCCACCCATCGTTCCCCGTCAGCGCCGACTCGCCCTTCGGCCACTTCCTCAAGGGCTCATATGCCGCCCTCGGGGTGCAAAAAGTGCCGCGCTTGTGTGAGCAGATCTAGCACTTTGGTGAGAGGCGGGATGTCGATGTAGACGTGCAGCCCGATGCGGAAGAGGGCCACAATGCCGCCAAGCATAATATTACTAGGTGCAGGGAGGCTGGTCCAGTAGGTAGCCCTAGCTATAGCAGGTATATAGCAAATAGTAATAATACTAAAATTAGCCCATTGGCAAATAGGACTAGAGGGAGCGGGGGATACTGTGGCGGAGGTTGCGAGTCTGCCGCTGAATAGACAAGCGCATAACACTTTCAATGGGCCGGTAGACAAAAAAAAGATAAATACATTGCTTGCGATGAAATAGACTCACTAAGTCCATGCGACCGTTTAATCTCCACATTCTCCACACCTATTCCCTATACCTGGCGCAGGACGGGACGCCACACCATTAGGAACGAATGCAATCGCTTTGAAGGCCATCCGAGCGGAACTGGAGGGCCATCGAGAGACGTAGTGGCACAGAAAATGCAAACAGATATTAACAGGTACCAGGGAATAGATAAACTTGATGTTCTTGAGGAGCAGGCTCGTTCCGATGCGCGCCTATGACAAGCCGCGGCGCTGAACACTGAATACCCTGAGCCCTGACCAAGCACAATGTTTGGAGACTCACCAGCAGAAATACAATGGGGGGGTGGCTGGAACAGAGATTACGGCGTTGAGTGTGACGAGTTGGAGGCTGAGGACGAAGGAATGTGGTCAATAGAGCGCACCTGGACCGAATGTGAGTTAGCCATGAACAACGGTGCCTCACTGCCAATGTTCCCACTAGCGGCAACCAAGGACCTGAAGCCTCTGCAGCGACCCGACCTAATAGAACAGGTGTTGAACAAATTCGACTATATTGGTGATTTCAACAAGCATAAGAAAGAGCTCCCAGATGTACCTGCTGAAGATTTGGAAAAAATAGAGGAGTTGCTGAACGATGATGTCAATATGGTGCTGGGGAAGTCGAGTCTTGTGCGGAAGTGGTAAATACAACGTTGTGGGGTTATGTAAAGCGATGCTTGCTACTGACTGGTGGCTGGAAGCACCTCAAGATGCTATTGCGCATTCAACGGCCGCAGTCGAGGTTACGCTGGTCCCAAATATGATGCTGCTTGCATTTTTCAGACGACAAGGATCATGCTGACAATATGCTTGGCCAACCGCGTAAGTTCCGACAACATGATTCTTCTCCCCGATCTTCGCTTTCGTGGTTGGCCGTTGGCAACGCGCCTGGATCAGATGTAGAGACAGGCTTGCAGGAAGTTGAAGGTTGGAGCTGGCTGAGGATGATGGCGGTGGTGTTGACGGAGTGGTGGACTGTAGGCATGTGTAAGAAGCTCGGTTATACGCGAGCACGTGCTCGATATTGCTTATTCTATCATATAGTCTTGATCTGAGATACAGAACCCAGGCACACCATCAAAGAACCATGAAGCCCCACAAAGAACCCAATGCCAAGTAAACCCCACCGATCAAGCCATCAGGTCGGCAAAGGTCGGCGGGATATGATCGCGACCAGTCACCGGGAACCTGCCCCGTAACTCTCAATAATCTCCCTGCCCGGAAAATTGTCGTACGCCTCCTCACGGATATGCCGTGCATGTTCCTATCGCAGATAACGTAGCGCAGCAGGGCGGTGCTGGCAGGGGTGACCGTGTCGGTGACAATCACTATTGGGAGCGTCAAGGTGAAAAGCAGATTACAACCTCCATTTGCCCCCCTTCCTCCTCCAAACCATCTCCCACACCACATTCTAGTGCTTGACCCAGACCCTCTGCTGCAGCCAAGCCCAACAAACAGAAAGACCTTTCTGGTATCCTTGATGCTACCGGACATCTTACTGACGCCAAGAAAGAGCGACGAAAAACCAAAGACCTTTGCCCTTATTGTGGCGAACCCCCCTCACACCACGCAAAGGGGTGTCGCTTTCAGGAGCCTGCCTCAACCACTGGCAGGGCTATCTTCACCCTCGAAGGTGACCCACAGGTTGTGATTCTCGAAGAGGTTCCTGAAGATAGCAAAAGCTCTCCTGTGGAAGATTAGTTCACGATCCCTCTGTGGTGTTAACAATGGATCGCTTTATTCCTTTGAACAACGATCCTACCTACTCTGTACAATCCGTGTACCTGTTCGCTTCCACTAGTTCCTATCCTGTTCTGATTCATCTCTCATCATCCATGTACACCTTCTTGGCCTCTCTACCTCCTTCTGTAAATAACCTGTGTATCTACATGTACAATAGTTATTACATAATCCCAGTGGGCCCCTTAGGGACCCACTGTATAGTTTATGTGTGGGAACCGGCCAGCGGCCCCCATCACATCTTACTCTTACCTGTCACTACGTAGCATTCAGAATACCACTCATTGGTCAAGTTCTGTAGTGCCCTTGTGATAGAAGGTTCTAAGATCGACACCCTTTACACCTTTTTGAACTATCCTGCGGTTGATCGCCACGCGACCAACCGAGAGTGGATTCGAAGCAATCTTGAAAAAGATCACTGCGTCGATGACTAAACATTGTTGAGACCCTCCAGTAGACCCTCTACTGTCGGGTGCGAGCATGATGATTCTACACAGTTGAAGACGGACACGAGTGACGAGCTCGAGGTCCATGCCCCAGGCGCCGCCCAGCGACACGACGGCTGACGCTACCCTGGACCAAGAGTCCAGGACGATCGAAGACGGAGAGATCGTAGATCTCACCACCCTCGTTCCCCCAGTAGAAGACGAGGAAAACCCCGACCACATCTCGTCGAGCATGGCCGAGGAAGAGACGATGCCGGGCAACGAGCCAGCGCCACCCCCCCATTCCTCTCTGCCCAGAGACAAAGGAAAGGGCAGAGAGGTCTCGCTGTCGTCAGACGGCGGGGCAACAACGTCGAGGTGGGCACAAAGCCACGACTCGAACCGACGCTCATGAAGTAGAGCGATGACGCTCATCCCTGAAGGAGGACAACGGCAAAAAGGACGAGCCCCAGATGATGGTCAGGACTCAGAATACTCGAGCTCCAGTTGCAAGAGCTCGAGGGCTCACGCCATTGACCACGAGACGGCAGAGGCCCTGAACAAACAGGTGCAGGCTGCACTGCACTGAAGCACGCTGATGTGCCACAAGCACGATCAGCTGGCATCGCAGCTTGACAACGCCACCGCCACCCTAATGGCAATTGGCAAGGAACTCCACCAGGCGGAGGAGATCAGGCTGCAAGATGCAGCCACACTGGAGGACATCCAGAAAGCCCTCCGCCCACGTGGGGAACGCGACACAACTCGTCCGAGCTCGCGACAGTCCGCAGCCAACGAACGCAGTCGCGATGTGGAAGACCCGCGCCGAAAGGAGCGGGACAAGCAGCGAATGCCGCCGCCAGCCGTCCCAGTCGAACAGGACGTAAGGTTCGGGAACGAACCTCAAGAGCAACCGGCTGCCCCAACGGACAGCCGTAAAATGATCCAACAGATCGTTAGGGATCAGGTCGCCTCAGAGCCTGACTCTGAAATGACGACCGAGAGCATAGAGCTCGAAGTCACACACTGGCAGCGTAAAGAAGCCGCAGCCGCGCGCCGCCACATGCGGGCACTCGAGCTACTAGCGGTTCTCACATGCAGCGCTTATTTTACAGATATTTACATCTATACGCAGCCCTAATTCGAGCCGATTTCCACTGGGGATGACGGTGGTGGTGTCGGACGGAGTGGTGAACTGTAGGCGTGTGGAAGAAGCTCGGATTGATACGCGAGCACGTGCTCGATATTGCTTCTGGATCTACATTCCTGAGACACAGAACCCGGGCACACCATCAAAGAAGCTAGGGGCAATGAATGCCATCAAAGAGCCAGGCTGTTACGATACGATCCGTCGTAAGGTTGACCGAGGTCGGGGACGAAACCCGAGTCAAGGTCCGAGGTTACAGGGCGAGGTTTGGATGGGGAAGTCGGAGAGGGACTTGGCTTCAGCTTATGTGCTGCGCCGACCCTACGCACGAGTCCCAACTTCGGAGGTAAACGAATAAGAGGCGAGGTTCTAGCTTAAGAGGCGAGGCATAGAAACTAGCTAGGGATCGAAGGGACACGATAGTTGATTTTCAGACTGAGGAGTAGGAATGCATACAAGGGGGTTATATACGGACGAGGTGCAAGTCAGGGGCGAACAGATTAGTGGGGGTCAGGGCGAGGTCAGGAGACCGAGATCAGGGCGAGGTAATATACGAATGATGCGTGATGGAGCGGAATCAGTAACTAAGGGGGATACGGGCATGGGATCAAGGTCGGATATGAGTTCAAGCTCGGGCTCGGGCTCGGGCGCGGATAAGTATCATATGTACTCGGGCACGGATATCACAAGGCTTGGGGCTCGGAAGAAGGTTCTACCGGTAAGTAGCCGGCCAAAGGCCGGGTCCTTACAGTATTCCCCCCTTATGGCCGAGACCCTCGAGGCCGTAATGTGGACAAGGTTCGCCTATCCTTGAATCTAGATCTCGGTCCGATGTTAAGTAGCCGGAAAGGCGAAGCTTAAATCGTAGCCGAGGTTGGATAAAAGGGTGGGTAGGAAGGCAGCGAACCCCATTGCCAACTAATATGGTGCGCCCTCAAGCCCTCTTCAGCTCAGCCGTCGACGAGAACAGCGTGAACAACGCGTTCGACCAGACTTTGTTGTCTGAGGAGAACGGAGCCTCGGGCGAGGTTACGCCCGAGGATCGACCCGAGGTTGGCACATTGCCAATTGATGAGACGGGGGCCATCGACATGCGGCAGCCGTGGCAGGAAGGACCGAGTGGAAAGAAGGTGAGTACCGTAGTTGTCTAATCATGGGCGCTGCTGATTTGTCTAGTATAAACGCATGTTATTCTCCTACCACCCGACGACTTGTCCCTATACGGGTACAGCTCGCCGACGGGGCTCGGGTGGCAGTCGCGACAAGGGGGCGGGTGCGCGCGGCGAAGAGCGCGACTATAGGGGGCCGGTCTCGCTTCGGCTCGCCGACCAGGGTGCGTGTGGGCGGACCCGTTCCTTGGGTGTAGTATCGCCAAGGTCGCGCAGCAGGCAACCCGGCAGGGTCAGGCGGGTACGCGGCAAGAGCGAGGAGGAGCGAGGAGGCCGAGGATGGACCGAGGCGAGGAAAGAGGCCAAGGTTCAGGACGAAGTTGCAGAGGACGCGACTCGAGTGATTGGGTCGAGAGGAACCTCGAGATGAGGGTAGAGCGGATGGAAACGAGGTTGAGCGAGGAGAAGGGTAAGGAGACTGGGGAGTGAGGCAGCGTGAGGAGACAGAGGTCGGGGAGCGAGGCAGACTGAGGGGGAGGAAACCGAGGTTGGAGGTCGGAGGGCGAAAAAGGACAAGAAGACGAAAAGATCGGAGCGAAGTGCGGAGATGAGGGAGTTGATAGCGGCGGTGAGGGATGTGGGACAGAAGGTTGGCGAGGTTGGGGAGAGGGTGTGCGAGTTGCTAGGGGAGTTTAGGGCTGCGAATGACAGGATGAACAGGGCGGATGTGGAGTTCATGAGGATAAGGAGGAGGCGGAATTATTTGAAGCGGATGCAGGGGGCGAGGGACTTGGCAGATCATGGGGGACATGGGGGTCTGGTGGAGCGAAGTAGTAGTAGTAATGAGGAGGAGTCAGGTGAGGGTAGCGAGGGGAGCGAGGGAGAGGATATGAGGATGGTGGAGTGAACTAGTAAATGGAATAATAGGCTTTTCTTGGTTTTTTATCGATTTTTTGTTGTTCGATTGCGAGGGTTTTTTTTTTTTTTTTTTTTTATCTAACTACTGGGGTCATGGGGGTTAACAAAGGAAAATGATCATAGAGCAGTCAAAGGGCCGGGCTTGCCCAGGTAAGAGTCATGGAAATCCGTGACCAGCTCCGAGGCATGATCAAGCTCGGAAGCGAGGATCCACGAGGTTTCTTCGTCGGTACCTTCGTAACCAGTCCACCTAACAAGGTAGAGTAATTTGCAGCTCTTGCGTCTATTATCGATCTTCGAGTCGAGGATTTCGGAAACCTCGAACTCGGGTTCGCCGTCGATAACGACTGGGGGCGGAGGCGGCTGAACTCGGTTTGGTATGGTGTTGGGCGAGGCTGGTTCGAGCATAGATACATGGAAGACCGGATGGACTGAATGCATGTGTTCTGGAAGTCGAAGGGTGAAGGAGTGAGTACCCGCTGGGAAATGATTTCAAAAGGACCCAAGAACTTCTCGGCGAGCTTCTTGGTAGGCCGAGTTGTTCGAAAGTACTGTGCCTTCACAAAGGCGAGGGATCCTACTTGGAAATCAGGAGCGGGCTTGCGACGAACATCGGCCGAGGCTTGGTAAGTTTTCTGAGCCTCGAGGATGGCGTGGCGAAGTTCTTGGTGAAGCTCGTCCAGGTCAACCACGAAGTCTCGGGCTCGTGCCGAGGCGAGGTTGCGCTCGGGGTGAACTGCGAGGTTCGGATGGTAGCCTTTATTGGCAAAGAATGGGGAGACGCCGGTGGTTGCGCTAGGCGCGTTGTTGTAGGCAAACTCGGCTAGGGGAAGGAGCGAAGCCCAATTTGACTGCTGATAGTTGCAATAGATCCTGAGGTACTGTTCCAAAGTTTGGTTAGCACGCTCGGTCTGACCGTCACCCTCGGGAAGATATCCCGAGGTGAAATGCAACCGCATGTCCAAGGCTTTCCCTAGGGACGCCAGAAATGCGAGACGAACTCGGAACCCCTGTCCGAGGTGACGTGCGAGGGAACTCCATGCTTTGAAAAGACATGAAGGACGAAGAGGTGAGCGAGCTCTTGCAAGGTTATCTGGTCTGTGGTTGGAATGAAGATAACCTGCTTAGTGAAGCGGTCAACAATCACTAGGATGGAGGTGAACTCGGATGAAGGGGGGAGTTGCTCAATGAAATCCATAGAGATGGAATTCCAAGGTTTCTCGGGAACAGGAAGTTGCTTGAGGAGACCATAGGGTTTGTGACGTTGCGGCTTGCTTCGCATACAAGTGGTACATGTCTTGCAATACTCCTTGACAAAGGATCTAATCCCTGGCCAAGTATAGTCTCGTCGGATCAGCTCCAAGGTCTTGTTGACCCCGAAGTGTCCCGAGAGAATGTGATCGTGCTTGTATTGCAGGATGCGAAGTCGAAGGTCTTGGGCCCCTGGAACATAGGTTCGGTTGTCAAGCTTGAGGAAACCCTCGGGGTCTGTGGTCCACCTCGGGTCATTAACCAAGCCGAGGTGCGACTTGGCTATGGGGTCCGAGGGGAGGTTCGCTAGTATGTCAGCTCGGATCTGCTCGGTATCAAGCAGTGAAGCGGCTCGGAGCACGATGGGAGCGAGGTTAGTAGCTCTAAGGGACGATGCCAGCTGGTGCTGAGTAAACACTGGCCGTAGGTTCTGCGGGTTTATGGTGGCATAGTCGCTATTCCCCTCTTTAAGGTAGACGTCCCATCGTCTAGTGAGAGAGTCAGGCTTCGTTCCGAGGCGACCAGGTCGGAAGCGTATGGCGAGGTTGAACTGGGAAAGGTATTCTGACCACCGAGCTTGTCGACGGGTCAAGAGCTTCGTAGTTGAAAAGTATTCGAGGTTCTTGTGATCGGTGATAACGTCAACTGGTTCGCCTGAGCCCTCTAGGTAGTGTCGCCAGCGTTGAAAGGCTTCAAAAATGGCGAGGAGCTCCTTGTCGTGAACATCGTAGTTGAGCTCGGTAGAGGTGAATGTGCGGGAGTGGAAAGCGACGGGATGAAGTTCGCCTTCCGAGGTTCGTAGTGATAAGATTGCCGCTAAGGCATAATCTGATGCATCAGTCTCTACGATCAGTGGAAGGTCAGCAATCCAGTGAGTAAGGATAGGGGCGGTAGTGAACGCCCTCTTCAACAGGTTGAAAGCCCATCGACAATGAATGAGAAGCGGCGCTGAGTCTGAGCACACGGGTGAGGTTACCGCAATCCTCGGATCGTGTGGTTCCGAGGTTGCTACCTATTTTTTCACCTCCGTAATGGAGGCCGAAGTCCCCTCGTTAGGGGTCTTCGTTGCCCGACCTTTAGAACCGCTACTATTGGTAGACTTGTTCTTCGGGCAGTCCTTGACGACGTGACCTTTGGTGCCGCAAAGCAGACAAAGGCCTTGGTCGACCCGACGTTGGCGCTCCTCGGGAAGCAGTTTGCCATCCTTCCCGAGTTTGCTCGAAATGTCGGGCTGGCTCTTGTTGTTCGAAGAGTTGTTGTTGTTGGAACCCTTGCCGCTGTTGTTAGTCTTGTTGCGGTTCTTATTGTTATTGGAACCACTGGAAGGCTGGTGGTTGTTAGTGGCATTGCTACTGGACTGATTAGGGGTGCGTGCAGGCTGGGAGCTACGACCATTGATCATGGCGTCGTATTCCTTTCGCTCCCAGTAACGGCTATCGCATTCCAGCGCGAAGTTCCTAAGCTCGGCGAGGCTGCGGAATCGAGGGAAGTGAAGTAAGTCGTCCTTGATTCGTTTGGCCAAGCCCTTATAGGCAAAGTGTCGGAGGGCCGCGTCGTTCCACTGAGTCCGAGTCGAAGCTCGGGCGAAATCGATAAAGAATCGCGCGGCCTTGTGGTGCTCTTTCATAACGATCTTCTCGAGGTCAATCTCGGCTTGGGCCGCGTTGTCGTATGGGCCGAAGTTAAGCTCGAGCTCGGCCTTGAAGCTGTCCCAGTCCTCGAGCCAATCTGGCTCGGGTTGGACTTCGCCGAGGATCGCCGGCTCGAAATATTGCAGAGCCGAGCCGGACAGGTAAGAAATAGCATACTGCACCTTTGAGGCCCCAGTCTTGAACGCGGTGGGGCGATCTCTGAAGTTGAGTACACATTGAAGGAAGAAAGTGCGAAGCTTGGCTTGGTCAGTACCGTCATAACTATCCGTTCCTTGACCTTGGCTCGTGCTTCGGATTCGCGAGGTTTCGCGAGTTTGATGAACACTCGACGCATAGCTCGTTGTCCTCGAGGTCACCGAGGTCCTCGGGCGGAAGGTTGGGGAGGTCCCGATCATTGTCAGAACTTCTAGAGCCATCACCTGGATCACCTGAAGGGTCACCGAGGTTAGCCCTACCTTTGCCTTTGTTTTCGTCTTGCCCTTGTGACACAGGCACTAAGATTCACAATCTTACACCTTTTTGAACTTCCTGCAGTTGTTTGTCAAGCGAACAACTGAATTGTGGAAATCCGCGCGATCTTGAAAAAGATCGCGACGTCGACGGCTGTTTACCGTCAACCATCATCCAGTAGGCTCCCTCCCTACTGTCGACTGCGAGCATGATGATCCCATGCAGTCGAAGAAGAACGAGAGCATCCAGCTCGCGGACAACTCCCCAGGCGCAGCCTAGCGACACAACGGCTGATGCTACCCTGGACCAAGAGTCCAGGATACCCGAGAAGGAGAGATCGTAGATCTCACCGCGCTCATCCCCCCAATCGAGGACGAGCAAGGGCCCCGATCACGTATCACTAGCGTGGCTGAAGAGGGGACACCGATAGATAACAACCCAGCGTCCCGCCCCGTCCCCTGGCCCCGAGACAAGGGCAAGGGTAGAGATGTCTCACCATTGTCTGATGGCAGAGCCTCAAGAGTAGGCAAGCTTCGGCCCTGAAGGGGAAGGCCAACCCAAAAAACGAGCGCCCGCGATGACAGGCAAGCCTCGGAATACTCGAGCTCAAGTTGCAAAAGCTCGAGGAAACAGCATCAACGACGAGACGGCTGCACATTGGCCAAACAAGTACAAGACACATTGCACCGAAACATGCTCATAGGCCACAAGCATGATAACATTTCGTCGTGCCTCAACGATATCACGACTTCCTCATGCAGCTCGGTAAGGAACTCCACCAACGCAGGAGATCTGACAACGAGACGCTGCGTCTCTAGAAGACGTGCAGAAAACCCTTCGTTCACACGAAGGGCCCGTAGCGTCCGTCAGAGGCGCGCCCCGCGCTGCGGCGAGCATTCAATCTCACCCCCCGACGGACAACGACGACAGGAGCAGGACCGACGACGGATGCCGCCGCCGGCTGTCCCTGTCAAACAAGACGTATGGTTCGAAACGAACCGCACACAGCGCCGCGGCACCAACGAGCAGCCGCAAGACGAGCCAACAGATCATCAGGGAACAGGTTGTCTCGGAGCCCGACTACGACACCACGATGGAGAGCCTAGAGCTCAAGGCCCAGCACTGGCAAAGAAGGAAGCCAGCGCGGCGCGTCGCCACACACGGGCTCTCGAGCTGTTAGCGCAGAACGCTGCAGCCGCTGTGGCACAAGGCCACACTGACCGGCATCCAGACGAACTGCTCATGCGTGCCCTACAGGAGGCACGACAAGCACGCGCAGCATACAATAGCAGGCTGCGCCTGCGCAACGCCAGACTGACAGGGGACACACATCATGCGCCCCCCCTGAGACCCATGCACCCGAGGCGCCCAGACCAGAGCCAGACCCACCCCAGTGCCGATAAGGGCCTCCACGGACATGGCCCGCGCGATGTCACAGCCGCACGACAGATCCATGGCCCACCGAGGGCCAGGGCATACCGGACCAGCCGGATAACGCGCAAGAGCCATACGACGGTATAACGCGAATATACGCGTCACGATGGCCGACGCCATAGACACGAACCCTGAAAAGTCTGCGCTGGCAAAGGCCGGCATAAAGCTAGCCCATCCTGAGCCATACGCGGAGGGTCAGACCTCGAAGAGTTCGAGGTCTTCGTCGCAGCAATCTTGAGATGGCTCAAGATGAACTGCCTGTTGGGGCCGACCAGCATTGACATGCAGGTCGGCTACGTGGGCACTCGCCTCACAGGCGAGGCCCAAGAATAGTTTCTTCGAAACGTCGAACGCTTCGACCGCCAGGTCCACGATTGGACCTTAGAGACCATAATGCAGTGCCTGCAGAAGCGGTTCCTGCACACCCCGACATACCACCACGCGTTGAATAAATTCAACACGGTCATGCAGGGCACAAAGACGGTTCAGGAAATGCTGAACGATCTCACGAAGTACGCGGCTCGCATGATACAGCCGCCCGACGACTACACGTTCCGGAGGTGGTTCGTATCCACATTACGCGAAACACTGCGGAACGAGGTCCTCAAGAAGGGCTACAACGCCGAAAGCAGCTCCATCGAGCAGCTCTTCGAAGCGGCCCGTATGATCAAGGAAGCGTCCGGTTACAACATGGGGATGCGGCGAGCGGAGAACGCAGCCGCAACGGCCGGGGCTCAGGGTTTGCAGAGCAAGCTGATGTCGCAGGGAGCCCGAGCAGGCCTGCCCCCTTTCAGAGGAGCGGAACGTCCAACGTCCGCTGCCACCCCATCCAGCCCGGCGGACATCCACCTGAGACTAAACAGCCTCAAGCATCGGGAAGCTCGTTGAAGCCGAGCTTCCCCCCAAAACTAGCTGGTCGACCACCAGATCGACCTGGCAATGCCCCAAGCAACATCACATGTTTTGAATGTGGCCAGCGAGGGCACAGGAAGGCCAAGTGCCCACGGCTCAAGTCCGGCCTACGGACAGCAGCCGCAAGACACGGTGATGACAAGGATCCAGACTCAGACCCCGGCCACACCCATCTTCCACAAATCGATGAAGAGGGGGAGGGTGAGCCTCAAAACAATGAGGATCAGGGAGAAGCAGAGGCTCCCGCAGACGAATGGGAGCCCGAGCCATCCCAATATTACGACTGGGACGAGGACACAGCGGACAACCAGACCGCTTACAGATCTAGCGCAATTAGGGTTGCACCAGACAGCGAAGGGACCGCCAAAGTAATGGCAGCTCGCACAGCGGCCGCCCCTGACAAGGCGGCCGAGCCAATGTATCACCATTGGAGCAAGCAGCGATCGCGCCCCGCACGACCGCGACATGAGAACTGTATGTTAGCAACTCGGGGTTATGGCAGGAAGGTTCGGTAGAGTTCTTAGAAAGCTAGAATCAAATACACTTCTCAGTGAATTTATTGTCACTGTTATATTAATACAATACCTAGAATCAAATACACTACATGATTTTCAGTCAACATGCTATGTAAATATGAAAGATCTACTCGCCTCTCTCAGTGAATTTATTGTCACTGAGAGAGGAGGATATCCTGTCTCAGAAGGCATATACTTGCACCCGGCCCTTTAGCGCCCAAGGGCTCGCGCGTCGAAGTCATTTCAAACTCCGCTGGGTGCAGCCGCCTGTGAAATAGAAATAACAGAATGAAATGGAGAGTAAGAGTGACTAGAAAATTTCGAAAATAAGCAGAAAGTGGATGCATGGTACAGAAAACAATGTGAGAAAAATTGAAACACCACACAATAAATTGAAATATTATGCTTGATTTTGGTGCAGGAGCATAAATGCACCCAACACGCCCCCTCAAGTTCCGATTCTCTCGTTGAGGATTCTCACTCTAGGACTAGGAAGTCCTTTAGTGAGAAGATCGGCTAGCATGTGTTCCGTTGGTAGGTACACAAGCTTAATTTCTTCATCTTCGACTATATCTCGGATGAAATATAATCTAATGTCGAAATGCTTGGTCCTCGTGTGTTGTTGAGTGCCATAGACAATGGCAATGGCTGATTGATTGTCTGAATAAAGTTTGATGGGACAATTCAGCGGTTGGAATACTTCAGAAATAAAGTGGCGCATCCATAAGGCTTCTTTGCTCGCATGAGTCAGGCAACGAATTCGGCTTCAGTTGATGATAGGGCTACTATGGATTGTTTTTTGACAACTCCATGATACTGTCCCTCCATCAATCTGAAAAATATAAGCCGAGTATGAGTGCCTGTGCTCTTGAGAAGCCCAATCCGCATCTGAATACCCAATGAGGCCGTCTCGATTTTTCCCAAGTGTCAATTTGTAGTCCATCGTGCCTTTTAGATATTTAAAGACACGTTTGACTGCATGCCAATGTGTTGGACCTGGGTTTTCGAGGAATTGAGAAAGTAATGACACTGCGAATGCAATGTCTGGTCGAGTGGCTACTGCTGCCCACATCAATGATCCTATCGCTTGTCTGTATGGAATTCTTGACATCTTCTGTTTGTCTTCATCTGTGGAAGGGCATTGGTCCTGGATAATTTAACGGCTGGGTCGAGAGGCGTGGAAAATGTTTTGGCATCATCCAGATTGAATTTTTTGATGATTTTCTGGATGTATGCAGCTTGTGATATTGCAATCGATTTGTTATTCCAATCTCTTTCGATTTTGAGGTTCAAAAGCCAGTGAATCTCGCCTAGATCTTTCATACTGAAGACTGGGCAAGGTCATGCTTTACCCCATCGAGGATTGGTTGACTCTCAGCTGTGATAGTGAGGTCGTCTACTGCCGTTGCAATAATCGCATGCCCTCTCGGTCCACGTCTGCAAAATACAGCTCCATCCGAAGCTGATTTAGTGAATCCTAACTTGAGAAATTCACCACTCAGACGTTTGTACCATTCCCTTCCAGACTGTTTGAGGCCGTAAAGTGCTTTCTTCAGCAGGAGGACATCATCTTTGTCTCCGGTCTCATATCCATACGGCTGTCTCATGTAAATAGGTTCTGGCAGTGTAGCATTCAAATACGCACTGTCCACATCCATTTGGTGAATAGGCCAGTTGTTCCTGGCAGCAATGGCACATATAATCCGTAAGGAAGTCATCCGAGCAACAGGTGCATAGGTTTCATTGTAGTCGACTCCAAAACTTTGTGTAAAGCCTTGGGCGACCATCCTCGATCTAGGTGTAATGGGTTCACCTTCTGGATTGCGTTTCCAGAGGAATACCCATCTATTTCCGACAATATTTGCCCCAGGAGGTGGTTAACCACTTCCCATACACCTTTGTCGAGTAGCACCTTGTACTCTTTATCCATCGATGCTTTCCACATAGGATCATTTAAGGCTTCATCTGCATTGCTAGGCTTAGTCTGATTCAAATCCGGCAGCACTTTATTTTGTTTTGATCGGAGGTCGAAAGTGTACTGATGGCAAGGTTATAATCACTGATGCCGTCAGTGACAGAGGATAAATCTTGTTCGAATAATTTGTCTTGATGGTCCTCAATGTCCTCGTAAGCTAGTGTAGTGATATCTGCACCAGCATGTCTCTTAGTTTGAGATCTTGTTAGGACCACTTGGGGCCGGCTGCACCTGCTGCTGACGGATTCTCTCGCTTCTCCTTGTTGGAGCAGCTTCTTTAGGTCTGACATCAACAGTCTGACTG
>WHVA01000728.1:0-44193 GCA_015179125.1 Gautieria morchelliformis
GAGTCGGAGAAGAGCTTGCGCCATAAGTCCGGCTGGTCAATGAGGAGCTGGATCAGCGAGTGAGTCCACGCGTGATTAGAGTCCCATTTGATGTCGGGTGCTCTTGTCTTTTTCTTAGCTTTCACAGCTTCCCCATCATTGCTAACTTCATCCTCAAGTTGTTGGGCGGATTCGTCACTCCCAATAGCTTCGGCGGCTTCACGGACCTTGATACTGGGTCGAATAACGCGTTGGGATTTACTAGAAGGGTTTGCTGGCATTTGGCGTTTAGCTTTAGGCATCCGGACGGACAGTGGTGGATAGTCAGAGCCTTGTAAAAACTTTTTTTAATTACAGGTATAATAGGACATTCGAATGCCTAAAAAAATGTCGTGAAAAAAACAGCGAAAAAAGCCGCGAAAGGGGCCCCAGCGGCGCTTTTTCCAAAAACACCTCGAAAACACCTCGAAAACGTCGACGAAAACTTGGACGAAAACGCCACAAAAACGCAAGCGTGAAACACCCTATTACAAACTCACACTTGGAAGAAATCGAGACGGCTTGATGGGGTATTCAGATGCGGATTGGGGTTCACAGAGTCATAGGCATTCATATTCGGCATATTTATTTCAGATTGATGGAGGCACTGTTTCATGGAGTTGCCAGAAACAATCGATAGTAGCCCTCTCATCAACTGAAGCCAAATTCGTCGCCCTGACCCATGCGGGCAAAGAGTCTCTTTGGATGCGCCATTTTATTTCTGAAATATTCCAACCGCTGAACAGACCCATCCAAGTTTATTCAGACAATCAATCAGCCATTGCAATCACGTATGGCACTCAACAACACACGAGAACCAAACATTTCGACATCAGATTATATTTCCTTCGAGATATAATCAAAAATCAAGAAGCCAAGCTCGTTTATTTGCCAACCGAACAAATTGGCAGATATTCTCACTAAAGTAATATAAATCAGATTAAGGGGTTGGAGTCGAGTGGTTAATAGTGTGATGAGAGCTCAAGCAGTGTTCTGGTGAGAGATAAAAGCAATGTTCTAGAGTTCTAGAATTAAGCAATGTTCTTAGTGCAATAAGAGTTGAGGAGGAAACAATAATAGTCCAAAGAAGCTTATAACTCGAAGCTCTAGGGAAAAAGATTGTTAAGTCGCTTGTTTATTCGTATCTAGAGTCCAAGTATTTAAGCAATATACAATAGGAGTAGATAGTCATGTGAAAAATAATGGGGCTAGGAGCTAGGGTCAAGATGAGGTCAAGTATGATGCTATGACCCCTAGATGGATAATTCCTGAACAGATGATGTCAAGTATGATGCTAGGCATGATGTCAGACATATAGGACAAGGGCTCGACTCGATAATATGTGGAAAATGATACGCATATATGCGCCTCGACTCGACTCGACTCGGAATGATAAGAAATATGGTGAAAGGTGAGAATGATTGATAACAAAATAAATTGTCCTGACTGAAATGTTTTCTTCCTCCTCAAATAACATAAAGGACTTCCTAGTCCCAGAGTGAAGATCCTCAACGAGAAGCTTGGAATATATTAGGCTTGAGGGGGCGTGTTGGGTGCATTTATGCTCCTGCACCAAAATCAAGCCAAATAGATTCCACCATTCATATTTCTTTTTATTTTGACTTGAAACCATGCTGACATTCATTCTATGATTTGTCAAATTTTTCTTTGATTTTTCGAAGCTGTATTTCTACTTCTTTTCATGTTCTGTCCAACCGACCCTTTGTGGGTGGTTGTGGACAAATTTCCTTTTTGAGCTGCGGCTGTTCACTACTGTGCTACGTTCTACGGGCACTTAGCATGGCACACCGTGGCATCACGGGCGCTAAAGCGCCGGCTAGTAGTACATGCGCATGAGACACATTTCCCTCCTCTCTCAGTGACAACTAAATTCACTGAGAGAGGCAAGTAAATTAGTCTTGTTTCCTTTTGATTTGTTGACCTAGAAATACTGTAGTGAATTAATTTCTAGGTAGTGTATAATATATTTACAGTGACCACTAAATTCACTGAGAGAGTGAATTAATTTCTAGTCTTCTTTTGAGTACCAAGTCCAGTCCTACTGCCTATAATTCCTGTCCTCTACATCAGGTACCACTTGCTTGCATTTGAAGTCCCAGCATAATTGGCCTTATGGCTCCCTGCAGCAACTTCTGATACCCAAGCAACCTTGGAATTCCATCTCCATGGATTTCATTGAGCAGTTGCCGGCATCTTCAGGATTCATTGTGATCCTTGTGGTAGTTTGTCGTGAGCATCTTCATCCCAACATATGACATGGTCACTTCTGCTGACCTCACCTGCCTGTTTGTGTTGCATGTATTCATGAAGCATGGTGTCCCAAGTCACATGACATCGGGCTGAGGATCGGAATCCATCTTGCACTTTTTCCATTCCCTTGGCAAAGCTCTTGACATGAAACTTCATTTCACCTTGGGTTATTATCCTGAAGGCGATGGTCAAACTGAAAGTGTAAATCACACTCTGGAACAATATCTTCGTGTGTATTGCAACTATCAGCAGGATAATTGGTCCAAGTTGCTACCACTTGCTGAGTTTGTGTACAACAATGCTCCAAGTGCAACTACTGGCATTTCTGCTTTCTTTGCCAACAAGGGCTATAACCTGAACCTCATGGTTCACTGAGAATTTATTCATAGCATAGGCTATATCGGGTCAAGTGGTGACAGTGCAGTAGTTGATGCTGCCTATGACGGATGTATATGTGAAGTTGATGATGTCTGATGTGGAAGTGGATGCTTGCAGTTCAAGTTTTGGATCCCTGGGGGAATTTACTGTGCATCCTGATGTGATGTCAAATTGTTTGGCAATGGTATTGATGAATGCTGGTTGGGAGATGTGGATGGTGCCACGCTCATGGTTCCTGATGATTTGGATCCCGAGCAGGCATGTCTCAGTTCCTGCATGTCAAAGCTCCCCCTGATATCTGTGACCATTCTTTCTATTGCGGTCAATGAGTTTGATGTGAGGAGTCCATCATCCATGTTGAGAGTAGATGATAGTAAAGGATAAAAGATAATAATCCTTGACTTGCGAGGTCTCAGAAAAATATACAGCATCTAGATACTGTAACTAGTTGGATTCGGTAGGAGCTTCAAATGAGGAACCACAAGTGACCATATGACTAATGGTTGAGTGATGGCAATTCAACAGACTCCCCCCCCAAGCAAAACAAACCAAAAGAAATATGGTGGTGGGATACAGGAGGGGATGATCACAACATGCCTAATTTACAAATCAAAAACTTGTGTTGAGCCAACAGCAGAGCCTTTGTGAGGACATCGGTGATGTTCTCAGTGGACCTGACATAGGTGATCTCAGCATCACCGCGATCAATGAGCTCCTGGAGCCAATGCCCCTTGACCTGGAAGTGTTTGGTGTGGGGGTGATGGAAAGCATCCTGAAGATTAGAGATCATCTGCATGTAATCACAATAGATATGGATCAGCCTGGAAAAGGGCAGCCCTATTTCCTGGAGGAAGTGGCGGATCCACAGGGCATGCTTGGTGCCAGGGATCAAGGCCATGGATTCAGATTTGGTTGTGGATAGGGCGATCTGGGTCTGCTTTTTAGATAATCATGCGACAATACAACTGTTATAGAAGCAAATAAAACCTCCTACTGAGTGAGAATCTGCTAGACCTGCAAAGTTGGCATCAGAGTAAATCTCAATGAGGGGAGTGGAAGCCAAGTGGCGTAATAGAACACCTGCATCCCATGTGCCCTTCAGGTAACATATGACGTGTTTGACCGCTGTTCAGTGAGCTTCACTGAAGTCATGGGGTGTTGACTCAACTGCTGGATGGTGAACATGATGTTGGGGTGTGAGCCTAAGATGGCATACATTAGGGACCCGATCGCCTGAGCATAAGGCGCGTCTGGTGCAGGGTCACTGTCAGTGTGTGGCTCCAGGGACTTGATGTCATGTAGAATGGGTGTGTCAACCGGCGGGGCCTCAACCAGATTGAATTGCTAGATGATGACGTCGATGTAGTGGCCCTGCGATAGCTTAATGAAATCACGGCTTGGGTCAATCTCAATCCTAATCCCAAGGATCTTGAGCATCTCGCCAAGGTCCTTCATAGTAAAATTAGAATGAAGGAGGGTTTTAACTCTTACCATTAGCGCCTTAGTACTGGCGAAAAGGCCAAGGTCATCCACATAAATTGTATGATGCTCAGGATGTTGCCGGTCTTTTTATAGAAACACAGTCATCTGTGTGGCTCTGCATGAATGTAAGTGAGTGGATCTTAGGTCCTTGTATCACAAGGGCAAACGGAAGTCGACAAATGTGTGGTTATTCCGTGTGCTATGTAGTGACATTGTAAGGTAAGATTATCTGGGGAACCACCGCGCGGTTCCCATGCAAGAACTATACAGTGGATCCGTAGGGATCCACTACCATTAGCTAATATATCCAGCAGTGTGCATCGCCTTAAGGGCAATGCGGGTAAATAGGGTATTTACACCCTCCCCTTCTATGGACAACTCAGGTATCCTCATAGAGGGACCTGGTGAGGTCATCGGAATCTGCATCTGACATATGAATGTCCGAGTATGGAGCCGGTGGCGATTGCCGGTCTGTCCGAAGACCTAGGCTGTCAGGGGACACCCTGTTTTCCATTTCAAGTTCCGACACCACACCCAGTTCCGACTCCATTTCCAACTCCGCTTCCAGTTCCGATTCCATCTCCACCTCCGCTTTCGGAAATGATTCCGCTTCTGGGAGAACTTCCACCAGTTCTGTTCACTTTGCCAGTTCCACTCCAATTTCCAACTTCCACTCTCGGAACAGTGTTGGAAATCAAGCAACTCGCGTAATAGGTGGCATCATGGGTCGATCAAGGGTCAGAGAGTCAGGAGGATGCAGGGTTGATGGCGGGTGCCAAGTGTTGTCCCTGGCTGCACAGCGTAGTATAATACGGGCTCGCTGACATTGGGGGCCCTTAGACTTTCTCTTTGGATTTCCCCTTGTCAGGTGAGAATCCCCTCTCTTGTATACTCTGTTCATTTATACATACTTTGGATTTCCCCTTGTCAGTTGTGTGGTAGTGTGATCTCCACAGCTAGCCAGGGTTGCCCTTACATGGGCCATTGGTGAGGACATGGGGCTACGAGTTGATGCCCATGTCCTGCCGAAAGGTCACAGGCTGGTTGTTGGGGAATCAGCTGTTCAACCAGCTACAAAAGGCTCATATGGGTGTATTTCCGCTTTTTCACGAGTTATAGCATATACACGAAACTATAAGAATTTGTGGGAGTATTTCAAGCATCCCTCCATCGTTCCCCTATTTTTCCATATTTTTCCGCAATTTATCTGGCCCAAACTGCCTTATTTCTGCCATTGCAGAGTTGTGTGTCCATTTTCACCCACAACTCTGTCACGGACTTTCCATTTCAAACTCTGCCTCTGTGTCTCACTTCTATGATGTTCCGTGCTATGATGGATTCCTCCCATCTAGCATGTGTGGAGCTTTGTCTGTCTTTGCTCAGCACTTTTATGATTAAAATATTAGGTTAATGCCTTTGATAAAGGATTCCTATTGCTTAGCGGCTGGGACCGCTATATCTGCCCTTTCGCTATGTGCTGACTAAGCTTTCCGAGGCGTGTCCAGCACTGATGGATGGTGATCACGTGACCGTGTCGATGAGGAAATGATCTCGATATAGAGGATAGCTGTCTCAAAAGGCTTCGCTTTTGAGATAGTTTAGAGTAGACAATAATAGTAGACTCTCAATGAAGAATTGGAGAAAACTATCAAGATTTAAGTTCTGTAGCTATCAAACAAGACTGCAGTAACTTCAGGGGGTGAAACAGTTGATTCTGGATGATAGGTTCATACATTTGTGGTAGCTACTTATACTATACTAGTGATAACTACCAGTGTTCAAGATAGTGGGTAAATGGGTCGAAAAACTACGTGTAACTAAAGGGGTGACTACTTGTAGTCATAAAGCCATGAGAATGATGGGGATAATGTCAGGGGTGTTAGGCTTTGGAATAAAGTCTTGTACCTACTATACAAAGCCCCTTTCTACATGGTGTCAAGATAGTAATCAGCTGGTCATGTCATGGAGCTCAATAGGAAATGGAAATTAAATCTCTCCTGTGTAGCATAAATGCTACTCTTGGTGATGGGGCTGTTGTCTCTGTGCCTCTTCTATGGGGCAGCTGATCGAGTATTCATGCTTGAATGACATTCTGTTGTCATTCCGCGACGTCTGATGCTCCTGCGCAGTCTGTACTCCTCTGCGGCATTTGGTGCCCGCACCTCCTCGGTGTCTGTGGCCTGGTGCCTGTCAACATCATGGCCGATGCCATCAGCTGATAAGCGCGCTGTCTCTGATCGGCTGCACAGGGTCGATGCTCTCGTTCCTGTATCTTATCTGATCTACAGATAAGATAGCTGCTTGGTCGTGATGTCATGTGTCATCTGTGTGTGTTGATGTCTGTCGTGAGGGTCGTTTCTGTTCTTTAGTCGATTCTTTTTTTGTTTCTCTCTTTTTATTAGTTTCTATATATATATAGATGATTTAAATAGCATAGTTGCATATATCACAACAAGCACGTCCTGAAAAGCCTGGCAGTCTGTCTCTATATTGATGGGTGATCCATAGATGTAGTCATTGAACTCATCTAGGGCGAATTTCAGTACCACAAATTCTAGCAGGAAGCGTTCGTAGCATTCTTTGCTGGGCGATGTCTGTTTTGAGCAGTACGCTATCGGGTGCCATTGTCTGGTCATGTGTCCGTCTTTGTGTGTTTTGAACTCTTGGCTGAGCATGCCACCGAAGCCCTGTTTGGAGCCATCCATTATTACCCGGAATTTCCGTCTGTCATAGTTAGGGGTCCTGAGGATTGGTTCAGTGGTTAACAGAACTTTGAGCTTGAGGAATGCTTCTCTCTGTGGCTCTCGCCACTTGTCCTCTAGCTGTGTCTCCTGTAGTGTGCATTTGAATGCCCCTTTCTTGGTCTTCCACCCTGCTTTCTGTGGCTCCTGTTTCACGTGTCAAGTCTGTAAGTGGGGCTGCAATCCATGCGTAATCCGGTATCATGCGCCGGAAGAAGCCCGTCAGGCCCAGGAATCCCATCAGGTCTAGCGTCATCTTTGGTTCTGGCCAGTTGACCACTGCCGTCACCTTGTCCCAGTTCGGTGTTATCCCGTCTGGTGTGAGTGTGACCCCTGCGAAGACAACTTTTGATTGGAATAGCTTGCACTTAGCTGGGGCTAGTGATAGCTTCTTCTCTCTGCATCTGAGGAAGAATTTATGGATTTTCTCTATTTTCCTGTCGAAATTGTCATCCACTATCGCTATGTCGTCCATCCAGTTTACTAGGTCGTTGCCTATCATGTCGCTCAGCGCTGTCACCACCATTTCGCAAAAGGTTGTCGGGGCCCCAGTTAGTTTGAACGGCATGCGCAAGTACACGTAGTATCCTCACCCTTCTACGTAGAATGCCATGTAGGGGATGGCATCCTCATGCATTCTGACCGCGTAGTAGCCTGCCGCTAGGTCGATGACACTGGCCCACCGTTTCCCTGCAACTTGTTCTTGTTTCGTCTTCAAGTCTCCTGCTGGGAATGGTGGTATGGTGGTGGCTCTGTTGAGGGCTATGAACGTGTGGCAGACCCTCCATTTTTTGACCGGTTGTCGTGGGTCTTCCGTCTCTGTCTCGATTACCCGGTCTGGGGGTTTGTCCTGTTCATCGTTCGCCACCTCTTCCCAGAATGGTCCAAGCCCGTACTTCATGCATTGCTCATTGCGTCTCCTCAGGACGGCTTCTCTGGTCATGCCTGTCTTACCCGCCTCTTTCGGTGTGAGGTTTGTGCTGCTTAGGCATTTGATGAACTCTGCCGGGACCTTTTGGATGATATTCACCCTCTCCATGTCTGTAAGGATGTTGTCGTACCATTCCTTTTGTGCCGCTGTGACTGGTTTTTGGTGGATCTTCTTGGGTAGTGTGACTGTTGGTTCGACGTGCAGCTTGTGTGTGGTAAAGTCAACCGGGAAGACCTCTGAGAGTGAAAGTGCAAAGATGTCAGCGAACTCCTTTACTAAATCTAGGATTACTTCTCGTTGTGCTTCCTATAGGTCTGGTCTGATGGTGATCTTGCCTATTATTTCTTGTATTCTGTGCAGTGTGAATGGGTCCTTCGTTCTTTCGCTGTCCTCGTGTGCTTCCCCTGTGAAATCCCTTGTTAGCCAGATGGGTGCGCTCCAGTCGGTACTTAGCGTGTCCAGGTTCCTTGCCCATTCGTCCATCTGCTTGCCAATCCTAAAGGCCCTCCTGATGCGGTTTAGTGACTCTCATTTGGCCTTCTTCTCCCTCTCTGTCTCTGTTGCTGTCTCTCCCGGTCTCCACTCCTTACTTGGGTCCTCTTCGTCTCTCACTTCTCCCTTTCTGTCCTTAGCGTCTGCCCCATTGTTGGCCTCGTCTCTCTCCTGATCTCTTCTGCGCTGAGGGTGTTTATTCTCGTGGCCTCTTGTCAGAGGCTCGCTTCTAGCTGTTCTCTGTCCTTTCTCTGTCCTTCTCCCTCGTCTGTCCTCCTTGTTCCTCTCCCATCTCGTCGCTCTCCTCTAGTGTGTTCGCTATGGTGATTGTCTTGCCTCCTCTTCAATGGTGAGTTCATCCACTTCGTAATCGTGCATCGCTTTGACCGCTTGCAGCCATGGCTTCCCCAGGATTACTTTGAAGGCTCCATTTGATTTGAATATATCGAAGCTCTGGGTTTTTGTGACATTGGCTACTGTGACCTCTCCGACCCAGCAGCCTTCTGATCTGATCTTGTGGTTGTCTGCCACTCTCAGCATCACTTCTGAAGTCCTTTTTGGTGTCATGCGTCTCTTCCATTGGTCCCATCTCGATGCGCACATTGTGTTCTGCATTGCTCCGCCATCTACAACGGTTTGGGCTATTATGACCTGCCCATGGTTCCCATGGAGCTTGACCCATCTTTTGTACACCTGCATGTGTCCTTGTGTGCTGATCGCTTCTGTTCCGGTCGCGACAGCTGTGAACATGTTTGCTAGTGGGCTCGGGTATGGTTCAATAGTCTCTGTCTTTGTTACTGCTACTAGTGGTAATAAATGAGTATTCACTAACTGTTCCCCTTCTTCTGCTCTCTTGACCATGTGCTCCTCCCTCGAGGGTTGTGGTTCTGGAGCCGGCTTTTGGATCAAGATGTTAATTGGTGCCTTTTAACAAATAAGATCTATTGCTCAGTGGTTGGGACCACTGTGTTCGCCTCTGTTCTGTGTGCTGACTAAGCCTTTCGAGGCGCGTCCGGCACTGATGGATGAGAGTCACGTGACCATATCGACAGAAGAATGGTGTCGATCCAAGGGATAACCAAATCAAAAGCGCTCGCTTTTAAGGTAGTATAGAGTAAACAGTGATAGTGAACCCTCAACGAAGATTTGGAATAAACTATCAAGATTTGAACCCTGTAGCTATCAAACAAGACTACAGTAGTTTCAGGGGGTAAAATAATCGATTCTGGATGATCTCGTTCATACATTTGTACTAGCTATTTATACTATGTTAATAGTAACTACTAGTGTTCAAGATATTGGACAGATGGGTCGAAAAACTACTTGTAACTAAGGGGTGACTAATTTATGGTCATGAAGTCATGGGGTGATGGAGATAGTGTTAGGATTGTTTAGGCTTTGGAATAGAGATCTGTACCTAGCATACAAAGCCCCTGTCCACATGATGTTAGGATAATAGTCAGTCGGTCATGTCATGGAGTTCAAATAGAAAAATGGAGTTAAATCTGCCCTGCCTAGCATAAATGCTAGGCTTGGTGATGGGGCCGCTGTCTCTGTGCCTTTTCTGTGGGGCAGCTAATTGAGTATGTGTACTGTGGATGATATTCTCAAATCACTCCACACTACCCTGTGCTCCTGCGCAGTCTATTACTCTCTGTGGCGTTTGGTGCCCGCACCCTCTCAGTGCCTGTGGCCTGGCGCCTGTTGACGTCATGGCTGATGCCATCACTCGATAGGCGCGCTATCCCTGATTGACCGCACGTGGTCGATGCCTGAACCTCTGTACCTTACCCAATCTGTGGGTAAGGTAGAAAGTCGTAAATTCATGTGCTCGTCGTCTGCGCCGACGTCTATCGTGAGTGTCATTTCTATCTCTTTTTGATCTTTTTCTTGTTTCTTTCTTTATTAGTTTCTTTTGTATATAAATGATTTAAAATAGGATAATTGCATTTATCACAACACTGGCTGTCCCTCTCCCTCTATGCAGACGGCTCCTCCCTGTTTCCCTGATCCGTCTCATTGATGTGTGCTACCATCGGTGACCTCTGTTGCTGTCTCTGGAGGTTTCTTATTGGCGCTCTGGGGTTTCTCTGCATTCTCTTGCTAGGTGTCCCCTTAGGCCGCATTGGAAGCACTCCTTGGAGTCCAGGTAAGCACCTCCTGGCTTTAGTGGGAATGGATTCTCTATGGTCGCTTTGGAGCCTGCATATTGCCGGCGCCACTCGGTGACCATTCTTTCGTATGCTGCTTGGCCCACCTGCGAGCTCTGGTATGGTCTCCAGATGTTGTATAGCGATGCATTGTACATTGGCTGGGGGGCATCATTCTGTCCTTGGGTGCACGTTGGTGTCATGTATGGGTTCGTTGGGGAGTGGAATGGGTTGAGTGTCGCGTTTTGTCTGGTTGGCGTCCTGGGCAGATTGGGCTGTTGTGCTTGTGTGTCCGTCGTCGTCATCCATGTCCCTGGGGTATGCGCTACCTGTCTGGCAGTGCTTGGTGTTGCTGGGGCTTGTGCTGGTGTGGTGGTCGCACGTTGGGTATGCCACATGCTTGTCATGTGAGGGCCTGGTCTTAGGTGTGCTTGCTCATCCTTGCTCCTGATCGCATCGGTTATCTGCTGAATGATGTCCGCGTCCCTTTTGGCCTCCGCCAGTGCTGGCATTCTGATCGCTAACATGCTGTCATGAAACTCTTGCCAGTTTGCATAGCTCTCATTGGTGATGAGTTTGCGTATAGCGTCTGGAAGATTCCTGCAGACTTCGTCGATGAGCAGCCCCGGTGTGTCCCCAATTGCCATTGCCAATGTGAGTGTCTTTTCCGCAAATGCGTGGTGTGTCGGGACTGTCCTTCCTCTGTATTCCACTGTCTCTCCTACCTCTTCCGCTTTGATCCTCACCCCTGCCAGTTCATACCTCTTCTGCTCCCGCTCATTCCCAGTCTTCTTCGGGACCGACCATTTCATCTCGAACACTTGTTTCACTTCTCCCCATTTCGTCCTGTTGATCTTAGTCCTCATCTCCTCCCACCAGTCTCCTGACTCTTCCGCTGGCATCATGCAGATTCCGAACACCTCTATCCTCTTTGCCTCATCGAAGCCTGCCATCGTTGCCTCCAGTTCGAAGTTCCGCAGCCATGCGTGGGGAACTTCGCCTTCTCTGTAGTCTCCATAGAAGAGGCTGATGTTTGTCTTCTTTGTCATTGCACTTGTGGTCTTTTCATCCTGGTTGGCCTGGTACGCTGGTTCCTCTTCGCTTGTCGTGGTCAGGTTTAGTGACGATAGTGTGGGTGAGGATTCCCCTGACGTTGTCGGGGTCTCTTCGTATGTCCTGACCATCTGGTCTTGTATCCTGTCTAGTCTTCTGTTGTAGTGTTCCCTGTTCCTCAAGTTGTATCTACGTGGTTGTCACCTTTGAAGCTCTGCTATCTGGTTCAGAAATGGTCCCACTGGCTCCCAAGTGTCGGTCGCTCAAATCCCGGCGGTGTCACCATGTGGAGCAGGGGTCTCTAGAGTTGGGAGTCGTGCCAGCGGGCCTGAGAGGCTACCTGCACTGCTGATGGTAGTGGAACGAGTCTGAGGTGATGATTCGATCTATGCTCTAATACAGGTGTGGACTATGGTCCTCCCGCCTACCTTGCCCCTCCAGCGCCCACATGGACCCACATCCCTGATCCCTCTCTCCAGCATGTGGGAGCCTGATGGCATCTCTTTGACCTCTTTCAGGAGGTCCTGGAATCTCTGCTCCTTGGTGTCGTAGAGGTTGAACCATTCGGCCCATTGTTGCATTCTTTTTCTGACGGGCCATGGCAGGTGGCCTGTTATGGGGAATGGTGGGTCCCCGAGAGGCATGAGTTCCCCTTCCCCAGGAGAGGGTTAGGAACTGTCATCACTGGTGGGGGCAACGACACCGACAATGCAGGCTGGAGGACCGTCTGTCTGGCCCTCTCTTGTTTGATTGGTCGTGATGTACTCAGCCTGGGCTGTGGCCAGCGCCTGCCCCAACACTGGGTCATTGACTGTGCGACTTGGCGACTGTGCCAGGTACTCATGGGTGACGTGTTTGTGAGTGTCACTGATGGGATTGCAGGTTATGAGCTTGTCTTAACCTCAGGCACATATCTTTTTTGAGATGTTCTGTGGGCGATCCAGATCATAGTGCTTCAGATCCAGGTCGTCCGAGTAGAAGCTGTTGGGGATGTCATCTGTTGACGCTGGCGGCTCGCTGGGGCCTGTGAAGAACGGGCTGGGGGGGCTGGCCATCTGTGCCATGAGGCCTGGCATGGGCTGGCCAGGGGTGTGGTCCAGGGCAGCTTGTTTGCCAGCCCAGCCTTGGCGTGTGATGGCAGCGCCACCGTTGTGCAGGATGATGGGCCAGCCACAGGCTGTGGGGTAGGCTCTGCTCACTTCATGGCCACGAGCTTGCACCACAAGGCCTGGATGTTAAGGTTGTGAACTGTACTGTAGTTCAGCTCTACCAAAGCCGAACTTGGGTCTCGGGTCAGAGGGCTTGGCTTCAACCTCGTGGGTTGCGCCCACTCAGTGTTCCGCCCTAATTTCGGGAGCGGTCTCGGCTATAAGCCGAGATATGGATTTCGATATCAAGCAGAGGGTCTCAAGTATGATAAGCTAATTCGATATCTGAACTGAGGAGCTACTGTACATGGACTGGAGGTCTATATAGTAAATTAGCATGCAGGGTCGTGAAGAGAACATGATCGGATCCACAGTCAGGGGAACAAGGGTCAGGTAAACGGGGAACTACTAGAAAAGGGAATCAGGGGTGATGGGAAGTGTGAAGGGAAACCCGAAGGAAAGCCGAGAATAACCCGAGGTTCCCAAATGAGAGCCGAAGCCGAGGCTTCGGTCCACATGTGGGAATGGATCGTAACAGTATCTCCCCCTTCATGTTCTGCTTCTTGTCTTCTCCCATCATCATCAAAATCACAGATCATGTCAGAGACACGTGAAATCTCCATTGGTGAGGTTGATGAGGTTGACGAGGTCGACACTGAGCTCGCGCAAGCTGAGGGACGGATGAAGGCGTTGCAAGAAAAATGACAGCTTTCACAGCAGCGCAAGGAAGCTGCAGAGAAGAAGCGGTGGGATGA
This sequence comes from Gautieria morchelliformis, assembly GCA_015179125.1. Taxonomy (NCBI): domain Eukaryota; kingdom Fungi; phylum Basidiomycota; class Agaricomycetes; order Gomphales; family Gomphaceae; genus Gautieria; species Gautieria morchelliformis. The sequence continues at coordinate 13,420 of WHVA01000728.1, forward strand.
CACCGAAAAAGCTGAGGTGGAATGGAAGGAGCAGGAGGGGCAGGCCAAAGCCACGCGATTAGCCGAAGAGGCACAAAAAGCTGAAGAGCTGAAGAGGCTTGGAAAGTAGAGGAAGCATGGGAGGCTGAGAAGAGAGCCTTGAAGGCAAAAGCTGACGAGGCTCAGAAAGCGATGGGGCTGGAGTTCGAACCTGAGCGACAATGGCTTTTGGATATACTTAAAGCTGAAACAATCCAACAAGCCGATGTGGACCAAAATTACCACATCCCATCGCTCGAGCCAATTGTCGTGGATTTGGCAACTGCGCAGGCTCGGATATTGGCCATGAAACATGAGGCTGAAAGAAATGCGGCTAAGGCAAAGCTGAAAGCCTCGGGGTCAAAGAAGAGGAAAATGACCGAGGAGTCAGATGAGGAGTCGGTTGAAGAGGTGAGTCCTCGGGTCAGGTTGGTTTGTCTTAACTTATGTTTTATTTTCAGCATGAACCTTCCGACGCGTGCAGGCGTCGCCAGACCCATTGTCTGGGTGGGAAGAAAACTGCCTGCCAGCAGTGCGTGGGCCAGAAGGTCTGGTGCAGTTTCCTGGACAGGAAACGGAAACAGAAAGATGAGGATGTGACTGAGGGACCGGGGCCGAAGAAGGCCAAAATGTCTCCAGTCAAGCCGTCGGGAGCCGTGCGGACAGTGGACATCCATGCGGGACCGCTGGGAGCGGGGATAAAGGGTTTGAGGCCCAACAGGCTTTCAGGAGCTGAAGTCTCCCAGATGGTAAAGGACTTGCTGTCTTGTCAAAACAAACAGCTGGAGTGGAGCAATCACTTGCTCTGAGGAGTCTTGGACTTTGTGCAGCAGATTGAGCAGCACAACTCCAGGCTGAACAAGCGGCTCCACCTGTGGGCCACAGCGGCAAAGAACGTGTCCTTATGGATGGGGATGAGTTTGGATCGGGGCGGGTTCGATTTGGGGGGTTCGGGTACAGGTTCGGGTTCAGGGAGTGCGGAGAGGGAAAAGGGAGTGGAGAAAAAGGATAAAGGAAAAGAGAAAGAGAAAGAGAAGGACACGGAGGAAAAAGCAGAAGCGGGTTCGGGTTCGGATTTGGAAGACGGGGACAAGGAAGACGAGCGGAATGATGGGGGAAAGGATGCGGATGAGGGGGATGCGACTCTGGAAGATAACTAGACTACTGTTTTTGGTTTTCTATCCTAATGTGAATCTTTTTTCTTGGTACTTTTTTGTTTCGGAATTGGGATCGGGAACGGAAGTGAAATGAACAGACAGAGAGAGAGGAAAAGCCGAGAACTACAAGTGTAGCTAGTTGGCAAAACGGCCGAGATAAACATAGCAAAAGAGTATTTGTCTAAACTAAGAGAGTGACCGTCAAATGAGAGAAAGGAAACGGGAGAGGTGAAGCTTGGGTTCAAGGAACCCATGGTGCAGGCTTGGCGGGGTAGGCCGAGTGGAAGTCGGTTATGATCTCGGCCACATGGCCGAGCTCGGTCGCAAGGACCCATGACGTCTCTTCATCGGTACCTTCATAACCAGCCCAATGGACAAGGTACAGGAGGTTACAGGGTCTTGGTCAATCTTGGAATTAAGAATCTCGGAAATCTCATACTCTGTCTTGCCGTCGATCTCGACTGGAGGCGGCAGAGACTGAACCTGGTTCGGGATGGTATTCGGGATTGCGGGTTCGAGCATGGAGACGTGAAAGACCGGGTGGACTGCCTGAAGGTTATCCGGCAGGGGTAGAATGTAAGCTTGGGATCCGGCCTGGCCAATAATATCAAGGGGCCGAGGTACTTTTCAGCCAGCTTCTTCGAGGGCCGGGTTGTCCGGAAGAATTGCGCTTTTACAAATGTGGAGGATCCTATTGCGAACTCGGGAGCGGGAGCGCGACGCGCGTCGGCCGAGACCTTATACTGAGATTGAGCAGATTTAATTTGCTCTTTCAGGGCAGCATGAAGCTGGTCAAGGTCAACTGTGAAGTCTCGGGCTCAGGAGGATGCGAGGTCCCGTTCAGGGTGAACCGTGAGGTTCGGGTTGTATACCTTGTTGGCAAAGAAGGGTGATATTCCGGTAGTTGCACTGGGAGCATTGTTATACACAAACTCAGTGAGTGGTAGCAACTCAGACCAATTGTCCTGTTGATAATTGCAATACACATGAAGGTAGTGTTCCAGAGTTTGGTTGACACGTTCGGTTTGACCATCGCCTTCGGGATGATATCCCGAGGTGAAATGCAGCTTCATGTCAAGAGCTTTACCAAGGGAACGGAAAAAGTGCGAGACGAATTCTGAACCTCGGTCAAATGTCACATGGCTGGGGATATTGTGCTTCGAGAAAATGTGCAAGATGAACAGGCGGGCGAGGTCTGCAGATGTGACTGTGTCGTGGGTCGGGATGAATATGCTCTGTTTGGTTAAGCAGCAAACTACTACAAGGATTGCTGTGAATCCCGAAGACGCCGGCAACTGCTCAATGAAATCCATGGAGATGGAATTCCAAGGTTGCTTGGGTATCGGAAGCTGCTGCAGGGAGCCGTAAGGCCGATGATGCTGTGACTTTGAACGCAAGCAAGTAGTGCAGGACTTGCAAAAGTTGATAATGAAAGACCAAAGTGCGGGCCATGTATATTCCCGTCTGATGAGTTATAAGGTCTTGTTTTGACCGAAATGTCCTGAGAGTACATGATCGTGTTTGTACTGGAGTACTTGGAGCTGGAGATTGTTGGCATCGGGAATGTATATGCGGCCATCGAGGCGGAGGAACCCGTCCCCGGTTTGCGTCCATCTCGGGCTCTTCAACATGACACTCGGCAGCTAGCTTCATCTCATCCCCTACGACGCATCCCTGCAAAATGCATCTGCGTAGTAGGTGTCATCATGTTCCTAAAGGGTCAGTTCTGAATTGGAAGGGATAGTTGAGTATACCACCATTCATATTTGGGGCTGGCAATCAGATGTTATTGGCAATCAGTGTGGTGGAATTTTTCCAGAGTGTCTAGGGTGTTATCTCTGGAGGGGCCAGGATTGAACGCTCAGCCTTAGCTGATACACTCAACCCCCAGGGCGGGCTTACCACTAAGCTACCGCGGCGCCCCCGTTCATGCTTCCTTTACCTCCACCATCACCCATCACAGCATGCCCTCTCCCACGTGTTCTCACCAGTCCTCACAATCACGTCACTCTAGGTCTAGTCACACATCGACTACTGACTCATCCAGAAGTAGAGCTTCCCATGCTGACCTCTGTCCCCACCAGTCAACCCAGTAATGAGCTATCAAGCGCCGCACGACACTTTGGTCGTGTTTCTGAAATGTGGGCTCGCTTTGCCCAGATTTTACATGATGGTCAAGCATATGAACACGGTGCACCTTGCAGCGATTATGATGATGAGTACGTGTCCTGGTTGCCCGTTGATCTCTGACTATACTGCTGATACCCCACAGTCAATGGTTTCACATCCAATTATACCAAGACCGTGAGAAGCCAGTTCCCTCCCACGTGAGCCTGCTCCAGGGGCGTCACTTGGATGACATTGCCGACGAGGTCAGTGATTCCCAGTGTACACATGCATTACTCATGGCACTATCTAGCTTGATTGCCGCCGCAACACAGCTCGCGGGGATGACATCAAGCGTGTCAAAGATCATGCACAATTTCTCCAGCCTGCCGACAAACCATTTATTCCGATGATGGGCCTGAATGACAAAGTTACCCGAGGCTTCAAGCATCCCCAGATTGCCCATCTGATATGCCCTGTCAGTTGGCTTGAGGACTTTGATCAAGACCCCAAGTACATGCATAGATGCCTCTCTCTACCATCCACCCTTATCTTCGTAGGTTCCGCCAGAAATTGGCTGATGGCACACGCATCCCTCATCCACATGATTGGCCACTTCTCCTCTTTGATGAAGTGACTTTCGACATTACTAACCTTTTTGCAAGTTTTTTGCGTGACGAGATGTTAGTCCGGGTATGTTACTTCTATTTGGCCCCTGCACATTACTGACCCATTCAGGCCTGGCATATGGTTTTCCAAGGGTCGAGTTCTGTTGATGGACGCACTTTGAGCAAGGCTACCAAACATGGCAATGCCTTACATCATGGCATGAAATCAGTCACCGTCAATGCTCTGGCTTATATTGCCACCCTGGTACATCCTACTTCCTTGACCCTTTTTTTGACCTGAATTCTTTGCTACAGGTTTACTTTGTGCTCAGCTCCCAGGAAGTGTTCAGTGCTGGAGGGGGAGAAAATGAGTTTGATTACTATGAGTTCTACTGAGGACTTGTGGCCACGCTCGAGGAAGAGTTTTCCACTGAGAATCGCTCTCAGGTGATAGAATGGTGGAATAGGTATGAATTACGATATCTACTGGTATGAAGAGCTGTCCTGAATACATCTCAGGCAAGTTTGCCTGAAGTATGTCGATACGCTGTCCAAAACCACGGCAGCATCTACAACCTGTCGTGGATTAATGAAGGTGCAGATGTGCCAGAGGGATGCCGGAAATGCTGCTTATCATGTACTCTTGGAGGACAGTACTCTCATAGCTATGAATGAAAATGGTGGAATTTATCTGCACAATTGTATGAACTCTCATTGCGTGACATGCCCCCTACCATACGCAACAAGTCTGGTAGGAAGGAGCCAGAATGGAGGCGAGTGACATTGTGATGATATGAAGCAGTTCGCGGGCATGATGGATCCCTGATGGGCAACTGGCAGGCATGATGGATCCCCACGGGACATTGGCCGACACGATGGTTCCTTGATGGTGTAGACGCAGATCTCGTATGTAGATGCAGATCTCGTCGAATAGAAGAAGATACGATCGTAGATCGCGTGAATACTTGGTGAGATAACGCGATCGCGTCTACAAGTATGAAGGACAAGACTAAGAAGGATCTGCGTCTCTCAGTGTAGTCTCCGCTACTGTACAGCTCCTCAGATAGGGAATCCTGTATCCTCAACTACGGTGTGCTGCTGTGGGTGCGCTGGCGCTAGATGCTGGGATGTCATCCTGGCGTCTACAATGGGCCATCAGCGCGCATCATGGTTGCATGATGGTAGCACGTGACGGCAATGGTAACGCTGTGACATTCCACCTCTGGTTGGTATCTGATGATTGCACACATTGCACCCCTTTAGCCGTGTTACCGATGGTCATTATATGATAGCAGCATGGTCACTGAAGGTCATATCTCCGCGGTTTTAATGATGTGGTATGCGCTTCCGTAACTTTGTGGATTCGACGATCCATCTAAGCGCACCTTAATCGTTTTATAATCTGTGACTTTTCCAGCTATCCTTCCCGGTCTTGGGGTTGAATATTGAACACTAGGAACACGGTACACAACGGCAGTTCTAGCTGTCGCAGATGTCGGCCTGGTGGGATGTAGTAGGGTGATGTCTGGACATGAGGTTAGAGCTCAGTTGTTTTACGTGTTGGACTCACGATGCATGTCATCAACATCCAGGGGCACTGTCTGGTTGAGCCACGGTAAAATCAAGGCCGCTGCAGCCCACCGTGCCGGTACTACGCTCACGGAGTTACTTACTGTGATGGTAGGGCCTCTATCCTTGTTTGGGGCAGTGTTCTGATGTCTGATATGTAACATACCGAAGGATTAAGTTTCTCTGGCAATCGAGGCAAAACATCAAGAGGTCTTCAACTCTCGATGTCTAGAGGTACTGCGTCTTCAGGATGGGGAACACCGTTTCCAGATCCCATGACGAGCTAACAACTCAGTCGTGCCCGGGGGCTCGGGTAATTAGCATGTACTCCTGGATTCTAGGTGTTTTAGTGCATCCCTTTTAGTCAGGGTCTGATGTGATCGACTTCCCGACAGATCATCATACCTAACCGCCTTGCCGCAGACGCACTCGATAGCAGTGTTTCTATAAGCTTCTTGATCATCACTAGTGTATGGGTTTTGGACTGTGATCACGGCGTGTGGAGTGAGTTGTAAGCATGCTATCCCTTTCTCTGATTATCGGCAGTGTTATGTTTCACGGAGACACGCGCGAAAATCAACACGTTGTCAACGAGGGCAACTACTCGTGGCGGTGGCTTTAACCACGGTGTCAGTTCGGTCCCCCCTAGGCTCTGCCATCCCATGCTATAAGGAGTAGACGGTTCACCTTTAACATCCCGATATCTAACCTGCTTAGTTTACAGTATACGATCACCATATGGCATCTCAACAGAGCGTGGATATTCAGGTTATGTCAGATAAGTGAGTAGGTTGGGCCATTCAGTGGGGTAGAATCTGACAATATAGAAGTCTGGCTATTAACTATGTGGACATTGCTACCCTCGGTGTGTAAGGAGCATCATGGGCTGTTAACATATCCCTGATCCAAGTAGCACTGCTCGCCTATGATACTCTCTTGACCCTCCCGTCCGAGATTACCTATATCTGGCACCGAAGAGTCAGATTAGGAACTGTCCTTTACCTGCTCGCTCGCTACCCTGCCTTACTCAGTTTTATCTTTACGGTGGTATACTTAAATATAGCAAACATCCCACTCAAGGTGAGATGGTTTATTCATTAAACGCAGGTTGCTCACATACATATCCAGTATGACATTTGCGTTCTTTTATACATCATCTGATGCCGAAACAGCGTGTGCGACTCATTCATTCATCTCCGAGATTGTCTATACATTGCGGTACTTCCAGGTGTAGAAGGTAACTATGTACCGGTAAGTCCTCAGTCATAAACTTAGATATCCCCCTTGCAGGACTCTTATGGGCGCGAGTATACGCCATGATGTCCCAACACAATCACAGCATGCGGTGGATGCTTGGGGCGCTCAGTGTTCTTCCGTATATGGGCAGTTTTGGTGCTACAGTGGTACGCACGCTTCCCTTTTCAAGTTCAAGTCTGCAAATAATCTATCCTCAAACACAATATGGTATTACAGTTTCTTGTTACCAAAAATGCATGCAAGGTCACAGTTCAGGATCTGGGTGCTCTGAATTTGTGAGTAATGATAGCAGTTACATTGAAACATGTCCATATATCACTTTGTCAGGGGTGAGAAATTCTCATGTTTGTTTGCAGTTTAACAGACCATTTATTCTAAGCGGAAACAATAAATGATGTGTTCCTTATACTTTTTGACACATTGGTTGTTGTTGTGACACTATACCATACCCTTGGACTCGTGAGGAGGTCGAGAGAGTTTCAGATGCTCCCTCGGAAGTCATTGATCCAAACTTTGGCTGCTCAAAGTTGGTTAGTTCATCCTTACACTGTGAAATGGCTCATTGCTAGTCTAGGTGTCATAAGGTATGGGTACGTACTTTCTGACCGCCGCCATTGAAATTTCCATCTAATACCGACTCAGATTTGTACTGAGCATAACATTAGCAGCTGCCATCACGGCCAAGGTAATGTAGAGTGTCCAATTTATGAGATGTACTAATGTTCAATATAACAGGTTTTAAGAGTGAGTCCATGGCTCGCATACACTTGGTTGTTTAATTTTACATGCAGTCAATAGCCCAGCATTGGAAGTATTCTTTCAAATGTGCAGAACAGGTCAGATCCAAGGAGCCTAGATAATAAGATGTATGGCTAACGCTATATGTAGTTTGTCTGCCATCATCATTTGTCGCTGCCACCTTGCTCTTCAAGAGAGGGCTGCTCACCATAATGGCACTACCCATTTGGCACACCATCCTGTAACGAGCTTTCGTGCAGCCACACGACAGATTCACCGTTCGCTCATAGAGGAATTTGGCGATCTGAACATCGAGGCGATTGGAACATCAGAAGCAATTGAACCCCACAGGGAGGACCATCCCTTGTCTAACCCAGTCATGACAATCGAGCTTGAGGAAATCACTTACAGCCGGGGACCTGCCAGTGCTGTAGACGGTGATGTACATGCTGAACCTCGCTATGGTGAGTCATTGTTCCAAATTTCCAATTGTTTCTGTGGTTCATGCCTTCTTGAGACTCAAATGAATATCCATTGTAGTGGCAGCATCCACAGGCAAGATATCACTAGAGGTGTGATGCATGTCCGAGGGCATGCATGATACTGCTGGAAGGAGAGCAAGAGTAGATGAAAAGGATCTGTTATGATCAATTCCTGAGTCTGGTCCTGAAGCCTTGGCTTCGGTACTTGTTCGGGAACCCTCGGTTTCTATTTGTACCTTTCCACCACCCCTGATTCCCCTTCTTCAACAGTTCCCTGTATGTTTGTCCCTTTGTTTCCCCTTGTCCGCTAGTTCCAGTCATTGTTGTCCCTGACCCTGCATCCTACTCTACTATATAAACCCCCTTATCTTGTATGGTAGTTCCTCAGTTCAGATATCGACCTAGCTCCTCTTACACTAAGCTCATCTGCCTGATACTGATACTGATCCTTGGCTTAAAGCTGAAACCTGTTCCTGAAATTAGGGTGGAACACTGAGTGGACACAACCTACCAAGTTGAAGCCAAGCCCTCTGTTCCGAATCCTGGTTCAGCTCTGGTTTAGAGCCGAGATTGAGTATGACACATAGTCTTAACAGTATATCTGAACTCCCTATACTCAGTTGTTCAAATGCCAATCACCCATTTGTACACCTGTGCTGAAGGCAGCCGCCTAATGCCAACAATCGAAGCTCGGCGTGCACAAGGTGCTTCAAGTGTCCCAGAAAACGCCCCGTTCTGTCACCGGTATTCCAACCCCCCATCAGCTCAACCCATGCTCTGGTGCTGAGTTATTGGTGCTGGCTGAGGATGTATCAGTGAGGTCCCTAATGAGCCAAGTGCTGAACCCCCGGAACCTAGCCATCCTGGCGATGGTGGTGGAGGTGGTGATGATTCTGGTTCTGGGCATAATTCTGATCCTGAAGCAGTGGACCCAAGACCTAACCCCAACCTGAATGCAGAGGCAAATGGTGAGGAACAGGTTGGGCGCCAAATGCTTGTGGCCTTGGAGAAGCTTGCTGACAATGGACTTGGTGGTGGAGATCAGAATGAATCAAAAGTGAAACTCTGGGAACCTGACCAGTTTGACAGCTTGGACCCAAAAAACTCCGAGGATTTCTTCTTCAGTGCACTTTGAATTTCCATGCCAAACCCCAAGCTTTCCCAGAGGGTTCTATGAAAGTGAACTATGTCTTGTCCTTCCTCAAGGGAACAGCTCTGGAATATTTTGAGCCCTCCCTTGCAGATGACCCTGCCGATGAACCCACATGGGCTTCGGATTATATGGCATTCACAGAAGAGCTCTATTTGAACTTCGGCCCCTACGATCAGGTTGCTGATGCTGAAATTGAGCTTGGGAACCTAGTCATGAAGGACAACCACAAGGCAACTCGTTTTTTTGTAGATTTCTACAGACTTGCATCCGTCCTCCAGTACAATGATTTGGCTTTGCCGAAGCGAGTCAAAGATGAGATGGTGCATTTCGACAAACCCCAAACCCTTGATGACCTCCAAGATCTCAGTCAGAAAATTGACCAGAGGTATTGGGAACGCCATGATGATGTTACGATCCGTTCCCAAATCCAGACCGAAGCCTCGGCTTTGGCTCTCATTCGTGGACCTGGGTTATTCTTGGCTTTCCTTCAGGTTTCCCTTCGCACTTCCCATCACCCCTGATTCCCTTTTCTAGTTAGTTCCCTGTTTGCCTGCCCCTTGTTTCCCCTGACTGTTGATCCGATCATGTTCTCTTCGCGACCCTGCACGCTACTTTACTATATAGACCTCCAGTCCATGTACAGTAGCTCCTCAGTTTAGATATCAAATTAGCTTATCGTACTTAAGACCCTCTGCTTGATATCAAAACCCGTATCTCGGCTTATAGCTGAGACCTCTCCTGAAATTAGGGTGGAACATAGAGTGGGCGCAACCCAAAAGGTTGAAGCCAAGCCCTCCGACCTGAGACCTGCGTTCAGCTTTGGTATAGCCGAACTGCAGTATGAACACAACCTTACACCTGTTTGCAGTACCTAAGGCGCGCATCGGATTTGCTTCCGTTTTAGCGCGCAAACTTCGAACAACGATATCTTGCTTGATATCGCTCCGATTCACTTGAAATTTCATATCTGAAGCTATGTGGACCATAGCTAGGGCATAGAACTAAAAAATCCAAATAAAACAAGCATTTTCTATTTTGCATTTTGGGTGCTGAGGGGGAAACAATGTCAAGCTTAGCTTACTGTATGTAGTTCAATGCAGGTTTTAATTTTGTTTGCTACTTTGTACTAATGGTGAGAACCCACTACAGGAGAATCTCCAGAAGAGGGTGTCATAGGATTGGAGAGGAAGGGCTTAGCTTCTTCTGATGTTGGATCAGTGAGATCTGACGGTAGGCGTTCATTCTCGATGTCGGATTTCCTCCTGTGTAGCATAAGCCCCGAAAATCTGAGGGATCATATAATGTGGAACATACGTGTCACCAAAGTTCGTAATAGCATCTTTGATCCCTTCCGCACCGAGTGCCAATGCACCATAAGGCAACTTCGCCGATCCTGACACGTTCTTGAGCTTGGAAACCGCGGGGGCGCATGCGTATGCGGTGCGCGGAGGTGCTGGGGTGGGCGAGCTGGTGTAGGAGGATGGGTGGTGGGGGAGCGGGCGGCGGTGGGTGCGGGTGCGGGTGCGGGTGCGGGTGCAGGTGCGGGTGCAGGTGCGGGTGCGGGTGTGGGTGCAGGTGCAGGTGCAGGTGCGGGTGCAGGTATGGGTGCGGGTGCAGGTACAGGTGCGGGTGCAGGTGCAGGTACGGGTGCGGGTGCGGGTGTGGGTGCGGGTGCAGGGACGGGTTGGGCAGCGACGCGAAGGACGCAGGGGTGGAGGTAGGCGAGCTGGTGTAGGAGGACGGGGTGGTGGGGAAGCGGGCGGCGGCGGGTGCAGGTGCGGGTGCGAATGCAGGGACAGGTTGGGCGGCGACGTGAAGGACGCAGGGGCGGAGGTGGGCGAGCTGGTGTAGGAGGACGGGGTGGTGGGGAAGCGGGCGGCGGCGGGTGCAGGTGCGGGTGCGGGTGCAGGTACGGGCGCAGGTGCGGGAACGGGTTGGGCGACGACGCGAAGGACGTGGGGGGCGCACACGTACGCGGTGGGGTGAGGGGCACGGAGGTGCTGGGGTGGGCGAGCTGGTGCAGGAGGACGGGGTGGTGGGGGAACGGGCGGTGGCGGGTGCGGGTGTGGGTGCAGGTGCTGGTGTGGGTGCGGGTGCGGGTGCAGGTACGGATGCAGGTGCGGGTGCGATTGCAGCATGGATGACACGGAGCTCATCGTGAGGAGACTGACGGAGGACGGGGTGGTGGGGAAGCGGGCTGTTGTAACCACAAGGTAAAGGACCGAGGTAGCACACCCTTGTGTACATGCGAGTCGACGATCCACCACGGATTGTACACCGAGTCATAGAGCTGAGCCGAGGCATCACGCGCGCATCAAGATCCGAGTACTATAGCCAAAACCGAATACACGGACTGTGGCTCATCTGTAGGGAGCCGGCTGCATATACGCATCAGCCGCAGCATATTTATTTATTTAGCCTGTACCAAGACACCTATCCACCATAGTATAAGTCGCACCCCATGTACTGTCGAAACGACACGAATCTTATCCGTCCGGCTTCGAGTCACAAGCCATCGTCATTCTCTGCGCTCGAGTCAATGTGCACCATGAGTCGAGTCGAGTCTGCCTCTGCGCTTGAGTCAATGCGCATGCCCTAAAGCACTTCTAACACTAAAATAATACGGGCAGCGGCGGGTGCGGGTGTGGGTGTGGGTGCAGGTGCTGGTGTGGGTGCGGGTGCAGGTGCAGGTACGGATGCAGGTGTGGGTGCGATTGCAGCACGGACGACACGGAGCTCATCGTGAGGAGACTGGGCATACGGTTAGCAGGGTGCGGGGGTGTCGACACACCTTGACACCTGGGGGACTCCACGCAGGGGACATGGGGGATACCGGCCCAAACGGCAGCCGGTAGAGGGATGGGAGCGCGGACGTGACACGACTGGGCTGGCGGCCCTCGAGGTGTGCAAGGGCGTTGCTGTGGTTGGTGTTGCGGTAGCGCATGGAGGCGCGGGACGTGGCGGTGGTCATCACGAAGGTGTTGACGGTAGGAGTGATGGAGCCGCGGTCGGTCGGGGTGTGGGTGGGCGACAGGAAGGAACTGCTCGTGCTTGTATGAGTAGAAGGGGCGCTTCAAGTCACAATGGTGGACTTGTAGTTGGGACGTGTGACAGCCCTTTCAGCGAGGATGTAAAGTAAGCATAAGTAGCAAACTCACCAATAAAAACAGGATAGTGGCCATTTGACACCTCAAAATTACACTGAGTTGGGGTTCAGCATTGGGAGTAAGGGTGGTCCAGACCTGACCTGGAATGTCTTTACAAATGCTGTCGCGCAATTCATGTCATAGAATTCTTGGTCAGGGTGTGTGTTTCGGGAACTTCCGTTCTCCTTATATGTACTACCCACACCATCGCTCATATGCCTCGCCCTGGCAACCCAAAACCTGTTCATCACATGTACAGCAAGGATGTGCGGGATCGCGTTATACACCAAAAATTCAAGCTCAACAAGAAATCAACCGATATTGCAATTGACCTCGATATGTCACTACGTGTAGTTCAACGCACAATCAAACTCTGGCGGGATGTTGGAGACGTCATGGCAGAGCCAAAGCGGCTATCTCATGGGTCAAAAATGACCTCAGCTCAGAGTGAAGTAAGTAATTCATGTCCGTGTTTAGCTGTAGCTTATTTTATTTTATAACAGTTTCTTCTTGCGCTTCTTGAACGCTCACCCGATCTTTACCTCAATGAGCTTGTCGAAGAGCTAGAGGTGCAGCATGGTATTTTAGTAAGTATATCAACTGTCTGGAGGATGCTTCGACATCTTGGCTTGCAAAGAAAGAAAGTGAGTCATTAAATCCTCGAAGAATGACAACCTTTATATTTGTCTCCAATCCAGCTTTCACAGGCAGCCGCAGAGCGCTGTGAAGCCTCACGGACTGCTTTCTAGTTTCGTATTGGTAGTGAACCACTGGACCATTTGGTTTTCACAGAGGAAAGCGCAATTGACCTTCGCACAACATATAGACTAATGGGATGGGTTTACAAGGGATGTAGGCCTCGAGTGCGATCACGTTTCCAAAGGGGCGAAAGGTAACGATTTGTGCACGGGCCTCCATTATTGTATCGCTAATATCCACTCAGATTTTCAATCCTTCCGGTGCTCTCACAAGATGGAATCATCTATAGCCATATCAAATTAGGGGCATACGACGGTCCAGAGTTCCTTGGGTTTCTGAAGGGCCTTTTAGAGGTAATGAACCCTTACCCGGCATCACAGAGTGTTCTTGTTATGGATAACTGCGCCATTCACCACATACCTGAGGTCCCACTCTTATGTGCCCAAAGGTTTTTACCATTATAAACTGTTTTCACTAGTGTCTAATCTTGCATTTGCAGAGGAATCAAACTGATGTATCTTCCGCTGTACTTACCCGATCTCAACCCGATCGAAGAATCATTCTCCTTCATCAAAGCTCACCTCAGACGTCATGGTGCCGAGTTCCGTGCATGTGTTGCAAGTAAGGAGAGGGCTGAGCTATTCATGTTTCTCTACAAGGCACTGGATCGGATTACATGCAAACATGCTCAAGGGTGGATGAAGGACTGTGGCTATCTGTAGTGCAGGTGTACTACTGTAATGTAATTTTTTTGTTGTCAGAATGTTGAAAATTATCTGCAATGTGATGGATGATATTGGTAAACAAAACTTAGTAGTGCAAAAAGTACTCATTTTAAGTGCCCGCTCTTCCTACAGTGGCTACAGGATCTCATAATATTATATGTCATGCGTTACATGCGGTCTTTCCCAGTGTTGTGACAAACGCAATTATTTCACCTCAAATATTTATATATATAAAAGAAAACTAATAAAGAAAGCAAAGAAAAACAAAAGAAAAAACAAAAGAAACAAAAAATATATTCATGACAGACGTCGGCGCAGACGACGATCACACGAAATTTATGTCATGCTATGTTACTCACAAATCGGGTGATATACAGGAGTTCGAGCGTCGACCACGTGTGGTCGATCAGGGACGGCGCGCCTATCGGGTGATGGCATCAGCCATGACGTCGACAGGCGCCAGGCCATAGGTACCGAGGGGTACGGGCATCAAACGCCGCAGAGAATAGCAGACTGCGCAGGGGTACAGGGTGTTGTGGAGTGATCTGAGAAAGTCACCTGCAACACATATATCCAATCAGCTGCCACACAAGAGAGGCACAGAGACAGCGGCCCCATCTCCAAGCCCAGCATATATGCTGGGCAGGGTAAAATCAAATCCATTTTCTATTTGAATCACATGACACGTCTGGCTGATTACTATCCTAACAACATGTGGACAGGGGCTTTGTATACTAGGTACAGATCTTTATTCAAAAGCCCAGACAATCCTAACACCATCCCCATCACCCCATGACTTTATAACTACAAATTAATCACCCCTTAGTTACAAAGTAGTTTTTTCGACCCATCCATCCAATATCTTGAACACTAGTAGTTACTATCAGTATAGTATAAATAGCCAGTACAAATGTATGAACGAAATCATCCAGAATCATTTTTTTTTCTGCCTCCTGAAATTCCTGTAGCCTTGTTTGATAGCTACAGAGCTCAGTTCTCAATAGTTTACTCTGGATCTTCGTCAGGAGTCTATTATCATTGTTCACTCTATACTCTCCCAAAAGCGAATGCTTTTGATTTGACTATTCTTCGGATCGACACCAATTTCTTATTGGCACGGTCACGTGACCCTCTTCCACCCTCTTCCATCAGTGCCCGACGCGCCTCGATAGGCTTAGTCAGCACACAAGAAAGAGACGAACACAGTGGTTTCAACCACTAAGCAATAGATTTCATTCGTTAAAAGGCACTAATTGATAATTTAATCTAAAAGATTAAAAGTCTCATCATCTTTCCATGGCTCAAACGACTTCTATTGCCACATCCCATCCGAAACATGACATTCACAAATTCCGTGATGTCAAACCCAGACTCGGACGGGACAACTGGACCTCTTGGAAGAGGGAACTAATGGCCACTTCCAGAGACAGGGGCCTGTACGACACGATCATCGGCAACAATCTTATCCCCACCATCACAGATGCCGCAGTTATTATGACAGCTGGTGTACCCCACATCGGGAGCATACCACTCGCACAATTAATTGCTGAGTGGAACGATAGAAACAATTCTGCATATAACCAGATTTTATTATGCTTCTCACCAGAATTACAGACGGCGATCGATGATACAGATCAGGCGAAAGCCGCCTGGGACATCATCATCAGAAAATTCGAGTCTACTGATCCGAGCAAAATTAACGTTGTTCGGACCAGATACGAATCCTTCCACATTGTCGAAGGACATTCTGTCATCACATATCTCACGGCTATGAGAGAGTTCAGAAGTCAGCTTAAAAAGATGGGTGAAATCATTGCCGATTCCACTCATGCTGCGACGATACTCAGAAACCTTCCGGAATCATGGAGGGCTATTTCACAGACGATCATAATGATCACCAGAGTCCCAGACGAGATAGAAGAATGCCTCGAGGCCCATGAAGCCGATCTGAGTTCACTGGAATTATCAGATCAAATGACGACTGCATTTATTGCACGAGCGAAACCGAATCGACCCCCACAGGACAGACACCAGAGTAGCTACCAACCTACTGTACGTGCTAATGATCCTACCCCATCGAACTCATCAAAAGCACCGTTTGTATGTAACAACTGTGGGAGGAAAGGACACTCCGTTGCTCGATGCTATGCGCCGGGTGGAGGAGCAGAGGGTCAGGCACCTTGGATGAAGAACAGGGAACAGAACAACCCTACCTTCTCAAAACCAGGAAATGCCTTCGCTACCAAAGTGACAACAACCCCCAGAGCGACACCTGATGCAGCACAGCTAGCCGAACAGACACCGACTAACCTCATCATGATGGCAACCCTAGACACACCCACACATATTGAGTGTATCAACCATGTTATCATGAAGACAGAAACAGTATCTTCACCTTCTGATGACACGTTCAAATGGTTGATCGACTCAGCAGCATCTAGCCACATCTCCAGAAACAAAGATTTGTTTCAGGACATGTATGCCATACCGCCGATCAAAATCGACATAGCCAGCGGGGAGTCCTTTACTGCAAACCAACGGGGGACCATTCGCATCAGAATCGTCTCTGACCCTCACTGGGAACTCGAAGATGTACCCATAACCCTTGTCGACGTCATCTACGCCCCGAAACTCAGATCCAACCTACTCTCTGTAGGGAGGATGACCAACTCAAATGTCAGCGTACATTTCGGGAAATACCTCTCATGGCTAGTACTCGATGGAAGGAGATTAGCATATGGACCAAAGGAGAACAACCTCTACACTTACGTTGCATTCCCCATTAAATCCAAAGACAAAGTTGCTGACCTCGTGTCAGAACCCTCCGGCCCTACTCTATGGCATCATAGACTAGGACACGCGAGTTATCACACCATCGAGAACATGAGAAAGTTACAGACCGTCAAGAATTTCGATCCAGGAGTTCATCACGGCTCCAATCCTCAGTGTGTCAACTGTCCTCACAGGAAACAGACGCGAGCTCCATTTCAAAAAATCGAGAAATTGCCTGAAGAAATAGGAGACCTCATCGTCTCAGATCTATGTGGTCCATTCGAGGCATCGATTGGAAATTTCAGATATTTCGTCACTTGGATCGATGCAAAGACTCGCCTCGCCAATATCGATTTTCTCAAAAACAAAGAATGTGCCACCGTAGCTGCCTCATTCAGACTGTACGCAGCCTGGTTATCAAGGCAAAAGAGTGCCACTATCAAGAGGATCAGAAGTGATAACGGAGGAGAGTACATTGGAAAGGAATTCCAGGACATATGCGCTAAGTCTGGCATAATCCATGAAACCACTTCCCCACACACACCTGAACACAACGGTATCGCTGAACGATACAACAGAACACTCCAAGAAGGAGCACTCACGATCAGACATGATGCTGGCCTTACGGGGAGGTTTTGGGTGTCGGCCATGCATACGATCAATTTCGTCAGAAGCCGAATCCTACACTTGCGACTTGGAATCTCACCTCACGAAGCATTCTGGGGCATGAAACCCAAGATCGACTGGTTCAGGATTTATGGATCGAAATGTTGGGCTCTCATACCAAAAGCAACACGACTGAAAAACCAATTCAAGTCAGTGGAAGGCATCTTCGTAGGATACTATGACAACTCGAAGGCGTACAAAGTGTGGATACCCCGAACCCATACCGTCCTAAAAGCAAGGGACGTTATATTCGATGAGTCCAATCATATCGAAAGAGTCACCATACATGCAACAGATAATGATGACTTACCCGATCTTTGGACAAAGAATCTGACCACCACTTTCACTCGAGCCACGATACCATCACCAGATCCATCCAACACACTGAATCAAGATCCATGCATCATATTCACACCATCGAGATACGCACCGATCTCTATTGACGAATCTGAACCCGATCACACACCAAGTGAACCGACCACTGACGTCACTTCGAATGAAGGATCGGATGAAACAGAGCATGCACCTAAGGATTTTGAGCAAGGTCCTTGGCTCGACCCCAATAATTCCACATATGGTCAGGGCAAACGCCTACAGACGATGCAAATGGAGATGGCCGCAATGGCCTTTGGAATCGCAGATCTCGAATACACAGAGAGCGTATTCGTGACTCTAGCAGAAGATGAGCCAAACAGTTACAGAGAAGCGATGAACTCACCAGAAGCAGAACACTGGAAACCCTCGTGCCAAGCGGAATATGATACCCTCATGGGTTACCATACCTGGACACTAGTAGAGAGACCTCCCAACACCAACATCGTTGGAAACAGATGGGTCTTCAGAGTCATGCGAGACAACCTAGGAGCAGTCGACAAATTCAAGTCAAGACTCGTTGCACAAGGATTCACACAAATCGAAGGACTCGACTTCAATGAGACATTCTCACCTACTATCAGATTCACGACCATTAGACTCATCCTCGCCCTCACCTGTAGATATGATCTAGAGCTACGACATATCGACATCAAAGGTGCATACCTTAACGGGAAACTCGAGGACGACGTATACATGCGCCAACCCGAGGGCTTTATCGTCAAGGGACAGGAGCACCTTGTGTGTAAATTACACAAAGGGATATACGGACTCAAACAGTCGGGACGAGTCTGGCATCAGACTCTAAAGAGAGGATTAGAGGCACTAGGTTTCACAGCAGGACATGCCGACTCCACCGTATTCTTCCGGTTCAGGGACCATCATTCGATCGAACTGGCCGGATGGTACGTCGATGATGGTCTCCTCGCCGCTAATTCCACAGAGCCAATGGATCAAATGATCCGAGACATAGGTGGATCATTTGATATCCAAGACCTTGGAACCCCAGAACGATTGCTAGGAGTTAAGATCAAACGAGATCGAGAGGCAGGCACAATACACATCTCACACCCAGCGTTCATTAATATGGTTGCGAAACGATTCAATATAGTGATTGGGAAACCCACCAAATCACCGATGGATAGCGCTGCTAAATTCCAAAAATCATCTATCAGTGACACATATATTGACATACCGTATGCCTCCCTCATAGGAAGCATCAACTACTGTGCCATCACCACTCGACCAGACATTTCTTACGCTACGAACAAATGTGCTCAGTTCACATCGAAACCATCACTCCAGCACTGGGAAGCAGCAAAAAGAATCGTACAATACCTTCTACAAACCTGAAACCACGGAATCCTTTTCAAACAGGAGGGTAAGGGAGTAGAAGGGTACGCACACAACCTCACCGGTTTCATGGACGCAGACTTTGCAGGAGATTCGAACGACAGGAAGTCAACATCAGGGTGGATCTTTACCTTCAACGGATCACCTGTCTCATGGGCTTCCAAGAAGCAGGGGCTTGTCACCCGATCATCAATGGAATCAGAGCTGGTTGCCGGCTCCTTCGCATCAGCCGAAGGGATCTGGTTGATACGACTTGCCAATGATTTCAAAATCAACTTCATCCCAATCCCTCTATTCACCAACAATCAATCCTTCATCGCGCACTCCGAGAATGACATCAGTAACACTCGAACGAAGCATATCGATGTTCACTATAACTACACACGAGATCAGATCGCTAGTGGAAATATTAAGCTCCATTATATCTCCACACTGCATAACCTCGCTGATATCTTAACGAAAGCTCTATCACCACGCAAACATGTCTCTACCCTCGATCACCTCGGGATCACACATGTTTGAGGGGGTGTGTTGTGACAAACGCAATTATTTCACCTCAAAACTTTATATATATAAAAGAAAACTAATAAAGAAAGCAAAGAAAAACAAAAGAAAAATCAAAAGAAACAAAAAATATATTCATGACAGACGTCGGCACAGACGACGATCACACGAAATTTATGTCATGCTATGTTACTCACAAATCAGGTGATATACAGGAGTTCGAGCGTCGACCATGTGTGGTCGATCAGGGACGGCGCGCCTATCGGGTGATGGCATCAGCCATGACGTCGACAGGCGCCAGGCCATAGGTACCGAGGGGTACGGGCACCAAACGCCGCAGAGAATAGCAGACTGCGCAGG
Source organism: Gautieria morchelliformis (assembly GCA_015179125.1). Classification (NCBI taxonomy): domain Eukaryota; kingdom Fungi; phylum Basidiomycota; class Agaricomycetes; order Gomphales; family Gomphaceae; genus Gautieria; species Gautieria morchelliformis. Next base: position 33,105 of record WHVA01000728.1, read on the forward strand.
GGTACAGGGTGTTGTGGAGTGATCTGAGAAAGTCACCTGCAACACATATATCCAATCAGCTGCCACACAAGAGAGGCACAGAGACAGCGGCCCCATCTCCAAGCCCAGCATATATGCTGGGCAGGGTAAAATCAAATCCATTTTCTATTTGAATCACATGACACGTCTGGCTGATTACTATCCTAACAACATATGGACAGGGGCTTTGTATACTAGGTACAGATCTTTATTCCAAAGCCCAGACAATCCTAACACCATCCCCATCACCCCATGACTTTATAACTACAAATTAATCACCCCTTAGTTACAAAGTAGTTTTTTCGACCCATCCATCCAATATCTTGAACACTAGTAGTTACTATCAGTATAGTATAAATAGCCAGTACAAATGTATGAACGAAATCATCCAGAATCATTTTTTTTTCTGCCTCCTGAAATTCCTGTAGCCTTGTTTGATAGCTACAGAGCTCAGTTCTCAATAGTTTACTCTGGATCTTCGTCAGGAGTCTATTATCATTGTTCACTCTATACTCTCCCAAAAGCGAACGCTTTTGATTTGACTATTCTTCGGATCGACACCAATTTCTTATTGGCACGGTCACGTGACCCTCTTCCACCCTCTTCCATCAGTGCCCGACGCGCCTCGATAGGCTTAGTCAGCACACAAGAAAGATACGAACACAGTGGTTTCAACCACTAAGCAATAGATTTCATTCGTTAAAAGGCACTAATTGATATTTTAATCTAAAACCCAGCTCATCCTCTCTCTTCACCTGTCATTTCCTCCTCCTCGACTCTCTCTTCACCTGTCATTTCCCCCTCCTCAACATAATCCCAACTCTCTGGCAGGTCTGAAAGAGATTCAAGCCCAATCATTACACACTGCTTGTATTGCTTGGTGGCCTGTAAAGTGTACTCATCGATGTCCGAAAATATGATCTTAATGAAGTCTGGTTTCAGCCATTCCAGAGCAGTCTCCCGAGCAAGCGTTAACCATTGAATCAAGAGGTTGGAGAATGGTTTCAAGCCAATGGAGAAGCTTTTCGCGGCATCCTGTTGCTTTAACCTATCAAGGAAACTTCCCATAGCTTGTCACACAGGTAACTCATCGGAGAGCATCGTTTGATGGTAATTCAGTTCTAGTAGCACGAGTGCCCCCTTGGTCTCCAGAATCTCCAGAATCAACCAAAATAAAACCCATATAAACGACTCCAGGTCATCAATTAATTGGTGCACAACTTGCGTTCCAGCGTCCCAAGCAGCAATCAGTGCCTGAGACATGAAAGGCAGCATACACTAGAACCATGTAAATCACAAGCCGCACACAACAACTAAAGACCCACCGAGCGATGCTTTGCGAATTCCCGCTTCTGATCCTTCCAATGAGTCGCCTGGTCCCCATCACATATGAATCCCACACATCTAGTAACTTCTCGAGTCATGGCAAAACTGAAGCAAACATAAAAAAACGAAAGGACTGATGGGAAAGATGGTATGTACTCTGCCACAGGCGGCCGCTCAGCTTCATCCATCAGCATGATGTTCCCGACGCTTACGTCGCGGTGCAACCATGTAAGGGCAACCCTGGCTGGTTGTGGAGATCATACTACCACACAACTGACAAGGGGAAATCCAAAGAGAAAAGTCTAAGGACCCCCAATGTCAGCGAGCCCATATTATACTACGCTGCGCAGCCAGGGACAACACTTGGCACCCGCCATCAACCCTGCATCTCCCTGACCTCCCTGACCCTTGATCGACCCTTGATGCCACCTATTATGCGAGTCGCTTGATTTCCGACACTGTTCCAAGAGTGGAAGTCGGAAATTGGAGTGGAACTGGCAAGGCGAACAGAACTGGTGGAAGTTCTCCCAGAAGCGGAATCATTTCCGAAAGCGGAGGCGGAGATGGAAGTGGAACCGGAAGCGGAGTCGGAAATGGAGTCGGAACTGGGTGTGGTGTCGGAACTAGAAATGGAAAACAGGGTGTCCCCTGACATCACCCCCCCTCTAGCGTGCTGCGTCCTCGAAGCACGGGACACGAGGGATTGAAATGCCAGTGAGCGGATTCGGCGAGGGGCACCAGGGTGTGTCCTATAGAACTCGCGGAGTTTGTCCGGAGCAGAGACATCTTGCTCCAGGACCCACGAATTCTCCTCATACCCATACCCTTCCCATTTCACAAGGAATTGGAGTCGTCCTCACACAAACCGGCTGTCCAGGATCCGTTCCACCACATAGTGCTCTTCCCCATCTACAATTTCCGGTTGAGGTGGCGGACAGGCCTTCCGGCCTGGAATTGGGTCCTCAAGCATAGGGAGTAACTTCACCACGTTGAAGACGGGGTGGAGGCGGAACATGGACATCGGAAGTCGGAGGCGGTATGCATTCCGTCCAACTCTCCGCATCACTGTGAAGGGCCCAAGGTAGCGGTGGGAAAGCTTCTGCGAAGGGCATGTGGTGCGGATGTCACTTGTGTCTAGATACACCTTGTCTCCAACTTGGTACTCCGGGGCAGGAACCCGGCATTGGTTGTAGTACCTTGCCATGTCATCCTTGGCCTTTGCAAGGGCTGACTTGGCTTCTGAAAGGGTGGAGTCCATGCGGTCTCGGAACTCATTGACGGTTTCGAGTCGGGACTCCGCCTGGTGCGGCTCAAAGCACATCCACGGGTGTCGTCTGGAGTCAAGCATGAAGGGAGTCTGTTGTGTGGTGGAATGTACGTGGTTGTTGTATTGGAATTCTGCCAGTGGAAGTAACTCATCCCAGTCATCCTGCCTCTCATTGACAAAGAGGTGGAGATATTGCTCCAACTCCTGATTGACCCATTCCATCTGTCCGTCACCCTGGGGATGGTATGCTGTGGTGGTAGCCAACTTTATGCCGAGCAGGCGGTAGAGCTCCCGAGTCAGTTCCGCGACAAACTGCCGACCTCGGTCGGAAACGACTTGCTTCGGGAGCCCATGCAACTTCCAGACATGTGCAAGGAACAGGCGGGCCGCTCCGAGGGCTGTGATCGTCGTGTGCGTCGGAATGAAGTGGGACACCTTGCTTACCGAATCCACGACATTCATGATCGCTTCATAGCCATGAGACTCTGGGAGTTCAACAATGAAGTCGACACTGATGGTGTCCCAGCGGGATTCTGGAATCGGGAGTGGAACAACTTCCCCGACGGGCGGATGTTGCTGTGCTTTGGTTCGGAGGCAAAGGTCACATGTCTTCACGTACTGTCCAATGTAGCAGGACATTTGAGGCCACCAGTAGTTCCGAGCCACTAACTCCAGCGTCTTCCACCTGCCAGCATGCCCCGGGACCCGTGTGTCATGGTGCTGGGACACAATGCGGCAGCGGAGGTCCACCCCACCTGGAACATAGACCTTGCCTCTGAAGTGGAGCAGTCCATCACGTTCCAACCATTCCGCTGCCCGTACAGGCCGTGAGTGCCCTTTCCAAAGTTCCTCCACCGCCTTCACCACCGACTCCTCCTTCTCTCCATTCCGGTACTGCCTCCGGATGTCCCAGAGCATTTCCGCTTCCGCCCCAACTGCAGTCACTCCCTCTAGGGCACGGATTGCAAAGAGACTAGGGTGGAGCAGTATCATATCCGCGTTGTCTCCACTTCCGCTTCCATGATCTGCACGGCGGGATAGGGCATCGGGTTTGCCCATGGTGCGGCCGGGGCGGTGGTGGAGCATGAAGTCGAACCGGGACAGGTGTAGGGACCACCGTGCTTGTCGTCGGTTCAACTTCTTAGATGTGCAGAAATACTCGAGGTTCTTGGGGTCTGTCCAGATCTCAAACGGGCATAGAGCACCCTCGAGGAAGTGTCGCCACTCCTCCAGCGCTTGGATGATTGCCAGCATCTCCTTGTCGTGGATCTCATAGTTCCGCTCGACCGGACTAAGGCTCTTAGAGAAGACGGCAATCGGATGCCACCCCCCACCATCTTCCGAGGACTGTTGTGACAAGACCGCTCTGGTAGCTGTGTCGGAAGAATCCGCCTCGACTCGATAAGGGCGAGAGTCGTCGGGAAAGACCAGGACCGGGGCGGAAGTGATCAGCTCTTTGAGTTTGTCAAAGGAGGCCTGTTCCGACTCTCCCCACCACCATCCAACCTCCTTCCTGGTGAGGTCGAAGAGGGCATGGGGCATGGCAGGAGAAGTCCTTGACGAACTGCCGGTAGAAATTGACAAACCCAATGAAGGACTGGACCTCCTTCTTGTTCCGCGGCACGGGCCAATCGGACACACCGGAAACTTTGACTGGGTCCATTTCCACCTTTCCTTCCGACACAATCACCCCAAGATACTCTATCCGCGTCCGCTCAAATTCGCACTTTTCCGGCTTGAGACACAGGTTGTATTCCCGGAGCCGTTCCAGCACTCTCCGCACAACTTCCCGATGTTCGGACATTGTTTTTGTGAAGATGAGGATGTCATCGAGGTAGACGCAGATGACCCCTTCTGCTATCATGTCACGGAAAATGTCATTCATCATCGTCTGGAATGTGGCGGGACTGTTGGTGAGGCCAAAGAACATGACCTGTGGCTCAAAGAGTCCTCGGTTGGTGCGGAATACGGCCTTCCACTCATCTCCCTCCCGGATCCGAACATTATTGAAGCCCCAGCGGACATCCAGCTTAGTGAAGTACCTTGCCCCGCGGAGTTGTGTGATCAGTTCAGAAATGAGTGGAATGGGGTACCGGTTCTTGATCGTGATCGCATTCAAGGCCGGTAATCCTGCACAAGTCTGAGCGAGCCGTCCTTCTTTTTGATGAAGAACACCGGAGATGCCATGGGTGACTTGGAGGGGCAGATCCTCCCTGTACGGAGGTTTTCCGCAAGGAATGCATCGAGCTCTCCCTGCTTCTTGGGTGACAGCAGGTAGACCTTGCAGTTGGTGGGCTTTGACCCAGGCTCCAACTCGATGGCGTGGTCGCACAGCTTCCGTGGAGGCAGGGCATCAAACGACTCTTTGGCAAAGATGTCCTTGAACTCCCGCAGGTACTCCGGAATTTCCGCCTCCGCTCTATCATGCTTCTTGGAAGCTTCAGCAAGGCGTTGCGAAATATTTCCGGTGGCGCAGATGTGTTCCGCTTCCGGTGGAAGGTCTACGTACAGCAAGCGCTCCCCTTCCGCCAGAGTCTCTTCCGGGCCGAGTCGGATGACGTCGGAGTCGGAATCGGAATCGGAATTGGAAGTGGGATCCGGTTCAAATTCCGCTTCCAAGTCTTCTTCTGCAAGCAGTGGATGGGGGCCAGAACGACATGTCTGTATGAGCCGTTCGGTCTTCCGCCGCTCCTGGTGCTCCTTCCGCACTTCCGACCGGCACATGTGACACTTGGCTGGGCATTGACTCATCAGTACCTTCCGAGTCTGCCAATTGATCTCCGGGTTGTGCTCCTGAAGCCAGGTAAAGCCGAGGATGATGTCTTGCTTCCCCAGGCTAGTGACTGCAAAGGAAGTGCGTTCTGAGTGTCCATCGTAGCGGAGAATCGTGTCTACTATCTCCGTGATGGACCCTGCCTCATTGGGGCTTCCATCCGCATTGAACACCGGGATTGCACGTTGCAACTTCCGCGTGGTCAGTCAGTTCCGTTCCACATAGTCCCGGTCTATAAACTGACCAGTGGTCCGGCAATCGACAAGGGCGGGTCCGGATTTGACTTCCGCCGTATCTGTTGTCTGGATCTCCACCTTAATGACTAGTGACTTGGGGCCAGGGGTGGCAGCAACAACATAGCGCTTTGGAAGGCGTCTCTCCCAAGGGCGGATGCGGGATGGCTGGGGTGTCGGATTTGGTTTTTGTGTGACTTTATCCGGTGGGTCTGTACGAAGTGAGGGGAGTGGGGGCTTTTAATTCTCTACTTCAAGACAGGCAAACCGGTTATGTACAGGCAGCAGGGGCACACATCTCACCCGCTGCACGTCACAAAATACGACGCATCTTCCGCTTCTGGTGGACCATGTTCCGCATTTTCGGAAATTTCTTCCGCAGTGGGCACTCGCGAGCATAGTGGCCTGGTTGTCAGCATCGGAAGCAGGTGATAGTTCCGTGGCCTTTTCCACGCATGCGGTCAACATCCATCGGGGCAGGGCCACCCTTTGAGGGAGGGGGGCTAGGGTTCCTAATAGGAGCAGGCGGAGCAAGCGTCGGAAATATTTTCTGTGTGGGAATGAATGCACTTCCGGGTTTTGGCACAGGTGGAGTAGGACGAGCGGAACTGCGTGTCATGTTCCGGTTTGTCTCCACGAAGGACTCATTTGCTTCCCTGTTCCGGGACACCCCTGCGCAGCTTGGTACCACCCTTCCGGGTCAACAAATCCGGAGCTCCATCCCCAAGCAGCGCAACTTGGTTCTGGAGTGTGGATCAGTCCTTGTTGGAATTTGATGACGATCGTCTTGTTGTCGTCATACTCCGCAAGGTTGATGAGCTCCTGGAAGCGATCGATGTAGTCATCGACCAGATCCTTGGCCTGGTACCAGCTTGTCCCCTTGAGCGTCGTAAGGGCTGTGAGCTGCTCGTTTTTCAGGCAGAACTGGTCGGAAAATGTTTTCTCGAAGGCGTCCCAGTCCCGGAAGTAGTTCTCCTTGCCCTTTGCTTCATGTCGGATCACCTTGTTTGCAAAACAGGCTGTGCGGTCCGACTTGAAAAAGGACAATGCCCAGTGAATCCAAGCCTGGTTGTTCGGAAAGAGGTCTCCAACAATTGCGAAGTAGATGCTGCACATGTTGAAGAATGCGCGTCCCTTCTCCCGATCTCCATCAAAGTCCGCCGGAGTTGCGGGTTTGACCTTTGCTAACTTCGCGGAGACCCTCTCTTCCGCTACTTCCGCTTTTCTGAAATCCGGATCGTCCAGCATTTCATTTCCACCACTTTGTGGAATATCTAACTTAGCCAAAATTGCTTGTAAGGCTGTTTCAATCGCGTCGGTCTTCATCCGGTTCCGTGTCAATTCCTCCTCCATATTCCGAAGACGATCATCCGGATCCATGTCGGAAGGAGAAATATGGGACGGGATTTCCGGGGTTGGGAGCTCAACGTAAGAAGAGGGGCTGTCGTACGCTGTGTGTGCGGAAGAGGTTGCGATTTCCGAGTCGCTGTCTCCGATTCCGAACGCACCTATGGCGAATGCAGCGCGCAGTACGACCGCCGGTCCTCTAGGGAGAGACTTTTCTGCTGTAAGGGCAACCCTGGCTGGTTGTGGAGATCACCCTACCACACAACTGACAAGGGGAAATCCAAAGTATGTATAAATGAACAGAGTATACAAGAGAGGGGATTCTCATCTGACAAGGGAAATCCAAAGAGAAAGGTCTAAGGACCCCCAATGCCAGTGAGCCCATATTATACTAGCTGCGCAGCCAGGGACAACACTTGGCACCTGCCATCAACCCTGCATCTCCTACCACCTGACCCTTGATTGACCCTTGATGCCACCTATTACGCGAGTCGCTTGATTTCCGACACTGTTCGAGAGTGGAAGTCGGAAATTGGAGTGGAACTGGCAAGGCGAACAGAACTGGTGGAAGTTCTCCCAGAAGCGGAATCATTTCCGAAAGCGGAGGCGGAGATGGAATCGGAACCGGAAGCGGAGTCGGAAATGGAGTTGGAACTGGGTGTGGTGTCGGAACTGGAAATGGAAAACAGGGTGTCCCCTGACAATACAGTCCTTCCTCAGCTTTGACAATTTTTTTACTGGCGCTTCATTACAACTATTTGCTCTCTCTGCTGTACCAAGGCCTCCTCACTGGTCTCTGGTCTACTCCACTACCCAGGGCCCCTGCTCCAGGTTCCCACCCTTGAGGAAACACACGTCCTCATGCTCACACATGCCCCTCTCTAGCTCTCCAGCTCTCCACCATCCAGAAGGAGATTTGGTTCATGGTGCTGTGTGGTTGACATGTGTGCAAAACTGGTAACTAGTCCAGGAGGTAGTGGTGGGCGCTGGGGTCATGTGTGAGTGTATCTGGGGAGCCACTGGGTGCTGTGGAGTAAAGGGGGCATTGGTGTGGGATGTAGATGTGTGGGTGGTGTCTTCAGTGCCAAAGGCCCTTCCATGTGCTAGAGGTGCCTGACTGAAGGCCTGACAGGTCTTGGGGAGCCGCTGATGGTGGCAGCATTCTATCCCCATACTCTTGTTGACTTCATCTGCCCATGACCACCCCTGCTGCCTTTTCTGTCTTTGTTCCGCACTCGCATATATCCAGTGCATCTCCCCACATGCCTGCCTTGCTTCATCATTTGTGCGCACCCTAGGCTCACAGGTGCTCATAGTGGGGTCGTGTTGGGGTTCGGGCATACTGTGGGCTGGCTGTGCGGCTGTTCCATGGTCTTTCCTCTTTCTGTGCTTGTCGTCTCCTTCCCCCATCCTCCTCGCTTTCCTTTCCTTCCTCTTGCCTCCCTTTCCTCTGTTTCCTTTTCTTTCCTCTCCTTGTCTCGTGGGTCCGCCATTTGACATTGTTTGTCTAGGCGCAGTCTCGCAAGTCAGCATGTTGTCTCCGTGGTGAGAGTGATGAGGGTGCATGTGGTTTGCATTGGGGCTGATGGTGTGTGCATAGGTCGTCGTTTGCGCTATTGCACAGGTCCCGCTGCTCTGCAGCCATTGTTTGCATCTGCATCTGCATCTGCATTGCCTGTCCGTCGTGTGCACACATGGGCCCGGCATTGTGATGTGTGAATCCTGTGGTGGTAGGGGTGTTGTCTCATGTGCCTGTTGCATTGCATCGTCATGTGTGCAGTTGCATGTGTTTTGCTGCTCTGCAGCCACTGGTTTTGCCTGCATCTGCACATGTTGGCCATGGATCGTGTCCTGATGTGTCACACCATCTCCAGGCCGTTGTCTGCATGTGCTCATTGCATGGTGTCATTCACATATGTCACAGGCTCATGGTTCAGTGTTTGCTTTGGCTGTGTGTGTCTGCATTGTTATGCCAAAGTATCTTCGTTGTCTCCATTGCTTATGGTGGAACCATCTGTCGTATATCTGCCCGCAAGAATACGATACGTGCGGTAGCTGCGGGGAAGACACAAGACCTCAACATGCAGCAACGCAAGGCTGTACTGTACATCTTGCAGGACGTACAACCACGTGAGTTGGGACAGGACGTGTCCCACGTTCCTGGGTAAGTGCGCGGAGATGGATGCTAAGTTACTTGAAAATCAGATGCCGTACTTCCCGACTGAAGAGGCCTGGACCCATGTATCGCAGCCTCCCAAGCCCCCGCCCCCCGCACCTCTGCCGGCTCCCCAGCCAATTGCACCACAATACAGGCAAGGTTGGGAAACAGTCAGACATGGGAGGGGCGGATACAGACAGATGACACTACCTTACCGGCGCAAGTCGCCCGACTCGTGGGGGGCCGCTCACCACTGCCAGCGCCCGCGCGCACGCCCTCACAACCACGTAACAGCCCAGCGACCCTCCCTAACAGCATTGACCTGGGGCCTAGCCCCCAGAGAGGAGGCACAGACGAAACAGGCAGACCACCCCCATCCCCACAACAACAACGATGACTTACATGCTAGAACCATCGCCGAAGAGACTGAGAATATATCAGCAAAATCTTAACAAATCCGACAAGGCCCAGTACGACCTTGTGAACTCTGCAATACACACGGAACAAGACTAATACTACTACAAGAGCCGTACATAGATGCGCTAGGAAATACAAAGGCTAACCATAATTGGCGAGTACTATATCCAACTTCCCACCTTACTGATTCGTCTACCAAGCATTCGGTCATCCTTGTGAATGCGGCGCTGGACACCAACATGTGGTCACAGGTCTCCTTCGCGGGGACGAACGACGTAACGGTCATCCAGTTCAATCACCCAGGGCAGGACTACAATATTCAACATCTATAATGACTGTGAGCAGTCGGCTACGCTAAGAGCTATTGACAGCTTTTTAGATGCGGGGCGGAGCCACATACTCCAGCACGAGTCGGACTCCATGGTATGGTGTGGTGACTTCAACCAGCACCACCCCATGTGGGATGAGGAGAGAAATCACCACCTATTCACCGCGGAGGCAACCAGAGCAGCGGAAGAGTTGATATCACTCCTGGCCGACTACAACATGATCATGACCCTCCGAGGCGCCTCCCGACCCTGCAATCCATGTCCACTAAAAACTGGACAAGGGTCGACAATGTGTTCTGTACAGACAACATTGCGACACCGTCATCAACTGCGACACTGCCCGGGCAGGCGAGGGCAGGCACCGACCATGTGCCTATCCTCACACCTGGATGTTGAGGTGGAGGTAAAGGAGCTGGAGCCTTTCCGCAACTTCCAAATGGTCAACTGGGCCGACTTCAGAGACCAACTGTGGAGAATCTAGAGGAGGTTCCGGATCCACAGGAGCTTGACACTATAGATGAGTTTAACGAAATGGTTAACTCACTGACCGCTGCTATTCAGGACACTATCGATGCAGCGGTGCCGCTCTCGAAGCCAGTGCCCCACTCACCTCACTGGTGGACCAAGGAACTATCAGAACTCAAGAAAGTGAAGAATAAGATAAACCATCTATCTTATATACATAGAGCAACGGCTGACCCCTTCTCATGAAAAGCATAGGGAGATCAGCGAGAAATATGGCAGGGCGATCAGCGCGGCCAAGGCGCAACACTGGGCCAACTATCTAGAGGGACTGCGAGGGCCTGCTGTGGACAGCAAACAAGTATCTCTCCAACCCGCCCACAGATGGCGGGAGATCGGAGTTCCCTCACTACACACCACTGACGGCAATGGCGACATGTACATGGCAGCGACTAACGAGGAGAAAAGCCGGGCCCTTGCGGCGGCATTCTTCCCACCCAAACTGCCCGAGTCGCTGGTGCCACTGGCCCACCGCTACCCAAGCAGGTGAACCACGCCTTCCAACTACACGAGGATCAGCTCAGGCGCCAGTTAGACAAGTTGAAATCCTATAAAAGCACCGGGCGACGATGGGATCCCCAATATAGTCCTGAAAGAATCGGCAGACCTTCTCGCTGAGTACCTGTTATGCATATTTCGCGCAACCTTTGCCCTGAACACTTACAGCAACAATTGGAAGTCGTGGGTTACAGTAGTGAT
>WHVA01000729.1:0-44087 GCA_015179125.1 Gautieria morchelliformis
CTCTGACGGAAGGGGAGCGCTTGCTGTACGTAAACCTTCCGCCGGAGGCGGAACACATCCGCGCCACCGGAAATATCTGCAACGCCTTGCTGAAGCCTCTAAGAGGTATGATCGAGTGGAGGCGGAAATTCCGGAGTACCTGCGGGAGTTTGAGGACGTCTTTTCCAAGGAGTCGTTTGATACCCTGCCTCCCGGAACTGTGGGACCATGCCATCGAGTTGGAGCCTGGGTCAAGCCCACCAACTGCAAGGTCTACCCGCTGTCACCCAAGGAGCAGTAGAGCTCGATGCTTCCTTGCGGAAAATCCTCCGTACAGGGAGGATCCGCCCCTCCAAGTCACCCATGCATCTCCGGTGTTCTTCATCAAGAAGAAGGATGGCTCGCTCAGACTTGTGCAGGACTACCGGGCCTTGAATGCGATCACGATCAAGAACCGGTACCCCATTCCACTCATTTCCGAACTGATCACACAACTCCGCGGGGCGAGGTACTTCACTAAGCTGGATGTCCGCTGGGGCTTCAACAATGTCCGGATCCGAGAGGGAGACGAGTGGAAGGCCGCATTCCGCACCAATCGAGGACTCTTTGAGCCACAGGTCATGTTCTTTGGCCTCACCAACAGTCCCGCCACATTCCAGACGATGATGAATGACATTTTCCGTGACATGATAGCAGAAGGGGTTGTCTGCGTCTACCTCGATGACATCCTCATTTTCACGAAAACAATGTCCGAACATCGGGAAGTCGTGCGGAGAGTGCTGGAACGGCTCCGGGAGTACAACCTGTGTCTCAAGCCGGAAAAGTGCGAATTTGAGCGGACGCGGATAGAGTATCTTGGGGTGATTGTGTCGGAAGGAAGGTGGAAATGGACCCAGTCAAGTTTCCGGTGTATCGGATTGGCCCGTGCCGCGAAACAAGAAGGAGGTCCAGTCCTTCATTGGGTTTGTCAATTTCTACCGGCGGTTCATCAAGGACTTCTCCTGCCACGCCCGTGCCCTCTTCGACCTCACCAAGAAGGAGTTGGATGGCGGTGGGGAGAGCCGGAACAGACTTCCTTTGACAAACTCAAGGAGCTGATCACTTCCGCTCCGGTCCTGATCTTTCCGACGACTCCGCCCTTATCGAGTCGAGGCGGATTCTTCCGACGCAGCTACCGGAGCGGTCTTGTCACAGCAGTCATCGGAAGATGGTGGGGGGTGGCATCCGATTGCCTTCTTCTCTAAGAGCCTTAGTCCGGTCGAGCGGAACTATGAGATCCATGACAAGGAGATGCTGGCAATCATCCGAGCGCTGGAGGAGTGGCGACACTTCCTCGAGGGTGCTCTATGCCCTTTTGAGATCTGGACAGACCACAAGAACCTCGAGTATTTCCGCACGTCTAAGAAGCTGAACCGACGACAAGCACGGTGGTCCCTACACCTGTCCCGGTTTGACTTCATGCTCCACCACCGCCCCGGCCGCACCATGGGCAAGCCCGATGCCCTATCCCGCCGCGCGGATCACGGAAGCGGAAGTGGAGACAACGCGGATATGACACTGCTCCGCCCAAGTCTCTTTGCAATCCTGCCCTAGAAGGAGTAACTGCAGTTGGGGCGGAAGCGGAAATGCTCCGGGATATCCGGAGGCAGTACCGGAATGGAGAGAAGGAGGAGTCGGTGGTGAAGGCAGTGGAGGAACTCCGGAAAGGGCACTCACGGTCTGTACGGGCAGCGGAATGGTCGGAACGTGATGGACTGCTCCACTTCAGAGGCAAGGTCTATGTTCCGGGTGGGGCGGACCTCCGCCGTCGCATCGTGTCCCAGCACCATGACACACGGGTCGCTGGGCATGCTGGCAGGTGGAAGACGCTGGAGTTAGTGGCTCGGAATTACTGGTGGCCTCAGATGTCCCGCTACATCGGACAGTACGTGAAGACGTGTGACCTTTGTCTCCGAACCAAAGCGCAACGACGTCCGCCCGTCGGAGAACTTGTTCCGCTCCCGATTCCCGAATCCCGCTGGGACACCATCAGTGTCGACTTCATCGTTGAACTCCCAGAGTCTCATGGCTACGACGCGATCATGAACGTCGTGGATTCGGTGAGCAAGGTGTCCCACTTCATTCCGACGCACACGACGATCACAGCCCTCGGAGCGGCCCGCCTGTTCTTTGCACATGTCTGGAAGTTGCATGGGCTCCCGAAGCAAGTTGTTTCCGACCGAGGTCCGCAGTTTGTCGCGGAACTGACTCGGGAGCTCTACCGCCTGCTGGCATAAAGCTGGCTACCACCACAGCGTACCATCCGCAGGGCGACGGACAGACGGAACGGGTCAATCAGGAGTTAGAGCAATATCTCCGCCTCTTTGTCAATGAGAGGCAGGATGACTGGGATGAGATACTTCCGCTGGCGGAATTCCAATACAACAACCATGTCCATTCCGCCACACAACAGACTCCCTTCATGCTTGACTCCGGACGACACCCGCGGATGGGCTTCGAACCACGCCAGGCTGAGTCCCGACTCGAGACGGTCAACGAGTTCCGAGACCGCATGGACTCCACCCTTTCGGAAGCCAAGTCGGCCCTTGCGAAGGCCAAGGATGACATGGCAAGGTACTACAACCGACGCCGGGTTCCTGCCCCAGAGTACCAAGTTGGAGACAAGGTGTACCTAGATGCAAGTGACATCCGCACCACACGCCCTTCGCAGAAGCTTGCCCACCGCTACCTTGGGCCCTTCACAGTGACGCGGAGGGTTGGACGGAATGCATACCGCCTCCGACTTCCGATGTCCATGTCCCGCCTCCACCCCGTCTTCAACGTGGTGAAGTTACTCCCTATGCTTGAAGACCCAATTCCTCATCGGAAGGCTCATCCGCCACCTCCGCCAGAAATTGTAGATGGGGAAGAGCACTACGTGGTGGAACGGATCCTGGACAGCCGGTTTGTGCGAGGACGACTCCAATTCCTCGTGAAATGGGAAGGGTATGGGTACGAGGAGAATTCTTGGGTCCCGGAGCAAGATGTTTCCGCTCCTGACAAACTCCGGGAGTTCTATAGGACACATCCAGGTGCCCCTTGCCGAATCCGCTCGCTGGCATTTCAATCCCTTGTGTCCCGTGCTTCGAGGACGCAGCACGCTAGAGGTGTGGAGGACAGGAATTATAGGCAGTAGGTATGGACTTGTTATTCAAAAGAATAGACTAGAAATCAATTCACTCTCTCAGTGAATTTAGTGGTCACTATAAATATATTATACACTACCTAGAAATCAATTCACTACAGAGGATTTCTAGGTTAATAATGCAAAGACTACTAGACTAATTTACTTGCCTCTCTCAGTGAATTTAGTGGTCACTGAGAGAGGGGGAAATGTGTTCCACTGCGCATGTACTACTACCCGGCCCTTTAGCGCCCAAGAGCTCGCGCGTCGAAGTCATTTCAGACTCCGCTGGGCAGCCGCTTGTGAAAGTAGGAATAACAAGATGAAATAGAGAGATAAGGAATGAGTGGAAAATTTCGAAAATAACCAGAGAAATGGATGCATAATACAAGAACAATGTGAGAAGAAATTGGAAGGCCACACAACAAATTGGATATATTATGCTTGATTTTGGTGCAGGAGCATAAATGCACCCAACACGCCCCCTCAAGCTTAATATATTCCGATTTGCTCGTTGAGAATCTTCACTCTAGGACTAGGAAGTCCTTTAGTGAGGATATCTGCCAACATTTGTTCGGTTGGCAAATAAACGAGCTTGGCTTGTTGATTTTTGATTATATCTCGAAGGAAATATAATCGGATGTCGAAATGCTTGGTTCTCGTGTGTTGTTGGGTGCCATACGTGATGGCAATGGCTGATTGATTGTCTGAATAAACTTGGATGGGTCTGTTCAGTGGTTGGAATATTTCAGAAATAAAATGGCGCATCCAAAGAGCCTCTTTGCCCGCATGGGTCAGGGCGACGAATTCGGCTTCAGTTGATGAGAGGGCTACTATCGACTGTTTCTGGCAACTCCATGAAACAGTGCCTCCATCAATCTGAAATAAGTATGCCGAATACGAACGCCTATGACTCTGTGAACCCCAATCCGCATCTGAATACCCCATCAAGCCGTCTTGATTTCTTCCAAGTGTGAGTTTGTAATGCTTCGTGCCTTTCAAATATTTGAAGACACGTTTGACTGCATTCCAGTGTGTGCCACCTGGATTTTCAAGGAATTGCGAGAGTAATGACACCGCAAATGCAATATCAGGTCGAGTGGCTACAGCCGCCCACATCAGTGATCCTATAGCTTGCCTGTATGGAAACTTCGACATGGCTTTCTTGCCTCTCTCTGTAGAAGGACATTGGTCTTTAGATAATTTTACGGCTGGATCAAGAGGCGTAGCATAAGTCTTTGCATCTTCGAGATTAAATTTTTTGATGATCTTCTCGATGTATGCAGGTTGTGAAATTGCAATGGTCTTCTTCTGCCAGTCTCTTTCGATTTTGAGATTCAATAGCCAATGAATCTCGCCTAGATCTTTCATACTGAAGACCTGAGTAAGATCTCGTTTGACTTCGTCCAGGACTGACTGATTCTCAGCTGTGATGGTAAGGCGTCCACAGCTGTTGCAATGATCACATGCCCCTTTCCGCCACGTCTATAAAATACAGCCCCGTCTGTGGCTGACGTAGTGAATCCTAACTTGTGGAATTCACCACTTAGACGTTTGTACCATTCTCTTCCAGATTGCTTGAGGCCGTAGAGTGCTTTCTTCAAAAGTAGCACTTCGCCTTTGTCTCCTGACTCATATCCATACGGCTGCTTCATGTAAATAGGTTCGGGCAACGTAGCATTGAGGTATGCATAGTCCACGTCCATTTGATGAATAGGCCAGTCATTCCTAGCAGCAATGGCGCATATGATCCGTAGGGAGGATAACCGAGCAACAGGTGAGTATGTCTCATCATAGTCGATTCCAAACTTCTGCGTGAAGCCTTGGGCGACCATTCTCGATTTAGGTATTATTGGTTTCCCTTCTGGATTACGCTTCCAAAGGTAGACCCATTTGTTGCCGACAATGTTGGCTCCAGGAGGTGGTTTGGTTCTTTCCCACACTCCCTTGTCGATTAGGGCCTCATACTCTTTGTCCATTGATTTCTTCCATATAGGATTATTCAGAGCTTCGTCTGCATTGCTAGGTTCACTTTGACTCAAATCCGGCGCCTTGTTATTGTTTTGACCGTCGGTTAGAAACGCACTGATGGCACACTCATAGCTACTGATGCCATCAATCTCGGAGGATAATTCTTGGTCGAATAAAACTTCTTTATGGTCCTCAACGTCCTCGTAAGCTAGCGTAGTCATATGTGCGCCAGTTTGTCTCTGAGTTTGAGATCTTGTCACGGGACCTGATGGGGCCGGCTGCACTTGTTGTTGACGGATCCTTTCGCTTCTCCTTATCGGTTCAGCTTCTCTAGGTCTGTCATCAACTCCCTGAATAGGTTGCAGCTTTTCAAGATATTCTTCCGGTGCATTTCATCAATTTCTTCGATCTTTGCCTCTTCGCTGACTAAGCGACCGGGCACAGGCACTGATGCCGGAATGGCCTTCTTCTCTTCTTAGACGTAGGTAGCTTGGATTCCTCAATAGAAATGATTGGGACCTTTCCCTTCTTCATTCTGAATCAAAACAATGTTCCGCTCGACAGAAACTTTGTGCGAGTCAGGCCAATAAATATAATGACCATGGCTCTGCGCAGAAATTCCTATCCACCGAGCTCTCTTGGCACGAGCTGCCAATTTATCTCCCTGAGTGATTTTAACGTAAATTTCAGTTCCCCACGCGTGAATGTCTTTGAGATTCGGTTTTTCATGGTGAATCATCTCGTATGGCGTTTTATCTGGTAGAGCTCTTGTATGCGTCCTGTTCCTAAGATAATTGGCATGCTGTATCGCATAGCCCCATAATATCTTAGGAAGGCCTGATTCTAGCAGCATGGCACGAGTTCTCTCAGTGAGAGTTCGGTTCAGGCGTTCCGCAACACCATTGGACTCTGGTGTGTCGTGTACCGTCAACTGATGCTTCGTGCCTTGTTTGGCTAGATGCTGTTCGAATTCAGAGCTCATATACTCGCCCCCTCGATCAGAAACAAGTGCCTTGATGTGCACATTTCTCTGTCGAAGCATTAAAGCCTCGTAGAGCTTGTACTTTGAGAATGCTTCTGATTTGTTCGCCATGAGATAGATCACCGATTCTCTTGAGTAGTCATCGATAAAGGAGACATAATATGACTTCTTATCGATCGTGAGGTGTCTTGCAGGTCCCCAGACATCAGAATAAATTCTGTCACCGAATTTTGATGTTCGGTCTCTGGGTTCTCGAGGAAGAGGTTTGCGCGCAATCTTGGCCTGAATACACGCATCACAGACAATTCTATCGCCTGTGGAGCTCAGTTCAATGCCCAATATCATGCCATGATTTAATAGATGTTGTAGGGACTTCTGCGAGATGTGCCCCATCTTTTGATGAATTTCCATGGCAGATAAACACATATGGGCTTGAGCACTTGGTGACTGGAGGTCTAGTCGATATAAGCCATTGACTTTCGGTGCTTGCATCAATACTTTTCCAGCAGCATTAGATATTGTGCATTTCTGGCCACCGAGTCGAATGTCGTAGCCAGCATCATCGCACCGACCGATCGAGACGAGGGTAGCAGCAATTTTGGGTGCATAGTATGTATCTTGCAACGTGACTTCTACTGTTCTATCTCCAACCTTATTGGATAATACGAGCAGTCCTGAGCCGAAGGCATCAAAGGTACCTTTGTTGGCTGCTCGGATAGTCCTCGGCTGTGAGAATTGACAGTAGTTCCTCAATAAATTTTTGTGAGGAGTCATATGCGATGTCGTTCCGGTGTCGAGTATGACTATAACTCCTGAGGATGTGCTCAAATTGAAATTAGAGCACTCGTCGAAATTGGTGAAGGCAAGATGCCCATCACCACTTTCCTCAGAAGTAGACTCTTCTTCGGCAACATTCGCTTTTGCTTTACCCTTCTTCTTCTTCTTGCCTTTGGCTTTCTTCTTCTGACGTGGTCCTTGACCTTCTTTACCACCTCCTTTAGCCCAGCAATTTTCGATGGAATGTCCAGGCTTTTTGCAGTTGGTGCATACATGCGCCTTCTGCCCCTTCTGGTCCTTCTTAGTAGATGAACCAATAAACACCTGCTCTTCTTGCGGGAGTGTTTTCTTCCTGTCATACTGAGCCTTTAGTACCCTAATAATATTATCAGGGACCAATGGCATCCCGCATTCTTCAAGCGAAGTGTAAGGGCATTCATGACTGCCTCATAGGATGGTGGAAGTGACGCAAGGATTATGTCCATGAATTCTTCTTCGGAAACTCTGGCTCCCATCTCATTAAGACGAGCATATAGGTCTTGGGCCTTGTCCAAGTGATCTCTCAAGTCTCCATCCTCAGGACATCTCATACTGCGGAGTTGTCTCTGCAGGCTGGTGAGGACCATCTTGGGCTTTTTGGTCATTTCATTGACCAATGCATCCCAAGTCTCTTTTGCTGTCTTCTGCTTCTGTAGCATCAGGGCTAATGACTCTGACACTGAGACGATGATTTGGGTCTTGGCTTGTCCTTCTCTAGCAAGGTATCTCTCCAGCTTCTCCTCAGCCTTATCCATCTGAGTTTCCTCAGCTTCTGTAAGAATATGGCCTGGGGGCATAACTGGAGGATCAGGAGGTCGAGTGACTCTCCCTTCTACATGCTTGAGCAGATTTTTGGACTCGAAATAGCTGATGAGAGTGGCTCGCCACAATGGCCAATTACTTCCATCAGTAGCAAGCTTCTCAACACCCAATAGCTTCTCAGAAGTGTCTCCGGGGCCCATAACCCTGTGGAGGACAGGAATTATAGGCAGTAGGTATGGACTTGTTATTCAAAAGAATAGACTAGAAATCAATTCACTCTCTCAGTGAATTTAGTGGTCACTGTAAATATATTATACACTACCTAGAAATCAATTCACTACAGAGGATTTCTAGGTCAATAAATGCAAAGAACACTAGACTAATTTACTTGCCTCTCTCAGTGAATTTAGTGGTCACTGAGAGAGGGGGAAATGTGTTCCACTGCGCATGTACTACTACCCGGCCCTTTAGCGCCCAAGAGCTCGCGCGTCGAAGTCATTTCAGACTCCGCTGGGTGCAGCCGCTTGTGAAAGTAGGAATAACAAGATGAAATAGAGAGATAAGGAATGAGTGGAAAATTTCGAAAATAACCAGAGAAATAGATGCATAATACAAGAACAATGTGAGAAGAAATTGGAAGGCCACACAACAAATTGGATATATTATGCTTGATTTTGGTGCAGGAGCATAAATGCACCCAACAAACACCAGGGCCATGCCGCACTGGCACTCAATCTACCCAGAAACCCATTTTTGTGACAGAGAGAAGAGAACCAGATCAATGATACTAGTCAGCAAAAAGGTGGCAACCTGCGTGTGGAGAGCAGAGGACGTGGGGACACCAGATGTCACGGCAATCAAAATCAGAACGAATATGGGTGTAGTGCTCCTCTTCAATCTATATTGTGACTGCACAAACTCTGACAGTATAGAAGCAGTCCAGAGGCATTTGCAGAAACAAACGGCGCAAGAAAACATCGAGGATGGGGAAGCGGGTGAGATGATATGGCTTGGCGATTTCAATAGACACCACCCCATGTGGGACGCGATGAGGAATTCACACCTCTTCACGAGGGCCAACCTAGACGAAGCACAACTCCTACTGCATGCAGTATCAACACATGACCTACAGATGGTGCTACCTGGCAATTTACCCACACTAGAAGCGCTGAGCACAGGAAATCACACACACACAGATAATGTTTTTGCCTCTACCCTATTGCTTGAGAATCTAACCAGCTGCAGACCCATACCAGAAGAACAACCGCCTAAAACTGATCACTTCCCCGTCGACACTATTATCGACGTGTCTGTAAAAGCGAGCACACAGGGGCTGAAACCTAACTACAGACAGGTGGACTGGAAGGTATACAACAAGCAGCTGGACACCAACATCGGAGAAAGGATTGATGATCCCATCCCACGAACCCTGCAGCAGTTCGCTCAGCATCTTAGCGTCATAACAGAGGCCATCCAAGAAACGAGCGAAAAGCTGGTACCCACGACCAAACCATCCCCATACATGAAGAGATGGTGGTCGCTTCAGCTCACGCAGGCCAGAGCGACAACAAGGCGGTTAGGAAGACGAGTGTATGCGTGGCGGAACGACCCGGCAGACGCAGTGCATGAGACGTACAGAGCAGCCAGAAACGCCTATGCGAATGACATCGAGAGAGCCAAACAGGAGCACTGGAAAGAGTTCCTGAGCAGCATAGACCAAAAAACCATCTGGTCGGTGCATAAGTATGCCTCCGCAGACGCATCTGATGGGGGGAGAGCCAAAATCCCTACGCTAGTGCGCCAATGAGAGAACGGATCAGAGTGGGAAGCGGAGGAGAGCGAAGAAAAAGCAAACATGCTATTCGACACGTTCTTCCCCAAGCAGAAAGACATGGCTGAGAAAATCCTGGCGGACTACACTTACCCAGAACTGGCTTTTCAATACCAGCTGACAACGGACGCGCAGATTTGAAAAGCTGTTGAGAAGCTAAGCCCATACAAAGTGCCCGGGGAGAATGGTATACCCAACGTGTTGTTGACAAATTGCATTAACACCCTGCTACCATACATAGGACCATTATTCAGAGCAACATTTGAGCTCTGAGTATACCCAGCGGAATGGAGAGACTCAGTCACGAGAGTCCTCCGAAAGCCGGGGAAAGCAGATTACACAGTGCCGGGCACCTACAGGCCAATAGCGCTGCTAGACACGATGGGGAAAGTAATGTCTGCGTGCATAGCGGAGAATTTAATCAAAATGACAGAAAAGCACCGCCTGATCCCAGGTAACCATTTTGGATGAAGACCCGGGCGCACGACCACGGACGCGATACACTATGTGGTCGGAGCTGCCAAAGACGCATGGAGAAAAGGGAGAGTCCTGGGAGTCCTGTTCCTAGACATCAAAGGTGCATTCCCCAGCATTGTTTTACAACGGCTCATCCATGATATGTGCAAAAGGGGGGTACCAGTCGAGTACACCGACTGGATCCACAGAAAGGTTGAGGGCAGGCTGACCTCAATTAGCTTCAATGACTATGCCACTGCAGCCAGGCCGATAGGACAAGGCATGGACCAAGGATGCCCACTATTGGCGATAGCATATCAATTTTACAACAGCAACCTGATCGACACAATCAAGCATGGCGAGGGGGAGGACAGTGTGGGATTTGTAGACGACACGACTATATTCGCTGAGGGAACGGATCTACAGGACACTTTTGACAAACTCACTAAGGTCATGACAAGACCCGGTGGAGCATACAGCTGGGCCGACGACCATGACTGCCAGTTTGCAGTCGAGAAGTTTGCCCTAATGGGACTTACTCGATGCCATGAAAAAGATCCTGCAAGGCCGAGCAAAACAAGGCCAGTGAAGAGACCTTCGATAAAGATCGGCAGGCACACCATACAACCCACCACAACACACATGTTCCTGGGAATAGTGTTAGATCAGGAGCTGAGGTTCAAGAATCACATCAATTATGCTCTCAAGAAGGGGAGTAGTACATTGCACAGTACAGAAGACTTACGAGACCGACACGGGGAATAGCAGCTAAGCACATGAGAACCTTTTATCTGACTGTAGTGGTACCAAAAAATGTTATACGTGGCTGACGTCTTCCTCATACCAGATACTGAACGAAGCAAAGGACTAAGGGACACGTGAACAAACTGGCCCGAATTCAGCGGCAAGCTGCCCTGGATATAATGGGAGCGATGAGAACCACTGCGACCAACACCCTGGACGCACATGCAAATCTCCTCCCTTTCCCGCTCTTAGTCTCCAAGATACTCCATAGGGCGGCAGCACGGATCACCTGCCTGCCGAAAGAGCATCCCCTCCCGGCAAAAGCAAGCAGAGCGGCGAAGAGATATGTGAAAAGGCACCACACGCCCCTTCACGAGCTAATGCATGCTGATAGCCTGAAGCCTGACAAGATGGAGAAAATCAAAACAGCAGAATTCGGACCAAAGTGGGCTCCCACATTCAAGGTACGGATCCCACAGAGCAGGAAACACGCCATCGAAGAGATAAAAGACGGCTGAGGTGGTGGTTTACTCAGACGGATCATGCATAGATGGTGGGGTGGGGGCGGCAGCAGTTTTATATCGGAATGGAGTGGAACGGTGGGCGGTGAGCATCTACATGGGCACCGAACAAGAGCATATGGTGTTCGAAGCCGAGCTAGTGGGGGCAATAATGGGAGCCAACTTGCTGAACATGAAGAGGGGGAGGAGATACGTGCTGGCGATCAACAACCAAGCAGCAATACAAATGACCCGAAGGGAGAGAGCCATACCAGGGCAATACCTCATTCATGCACTGCACAGACAAGTCCAGGAGATCACCGACTTCCAGCCTGAAACGGAAGTGATCATGAGATGAGTGCCAGGCCACGAGGGGGTCAAAGGAAATGAGTGCACGGACGAGGAGGCCAAAAAGGGTGTGCAAGGTATGACCAGCACAGAACGACACATCCCCGTCGAGTGTCGAGACACGATGCTGATAAGCAGGACGGCTGAAGTACAGAGACACAAAAAACAGCTCAAAGAAGAAGTGAGGAGAAGATTTGCTAAGTCCCCTAGAGCCCTTTTCGCACTGGAGATTGACCCTAGCACACCCTCAGCGGCCTTCTCCATGATTACGCATAATATGCCACGCCGACACGCCAGCCTACTGGTCCAGCTCAGGACAGGACACATTGCATTGAACAAGCACCTGTACAAGATAGGAAAGGCGGGAACACCGATGTGCCCAGCGTGCGGAAGATCAGACGAAACGGTGCACCACTATCTATTCCGATGCCCTAAATACAAGAGAGAGTGGGAGAGGATGGAGAAACATCTAAGGCAGGGGGCAAAGTCAGTGAAAATGTTGCTGGGAGGACACAAGACGATGGAGCACCTGTTCAGGTACATAGACGGCACAGGGAGGTTTAAGCAGAGTTTTGGAAACTTATCTCTGCCACCAGGGATAAGCAAAGGAAAGGCACGTGGAGAGAGGGGAGACAAAGACGCGCGCAGAACAAGATGACGCTAAACCTTGCCCACATAGGCACGGGACTGCTCAGGGCCTCGCCCTAAGAGCGTAAGCAGCGATAGAGATCAAAAGGCGAGAAGGGAAGAATACGAAGGGAAAACTGTATATACCGTCTTACATAGGGCCATGCCCCAAAAGACGTAAAATTCAGAAAAAAAAAAGAAAAAAAAAAAAAGGAGAGGGCTCTAGAGTGCAGTCAGGTGATAATGAGGCAAATGTAATCACTATAGCTGTATATTTGCAGCTTTGTGCCAGGGCCAGTGAAATGAGATGGTAACATGCTCAGTAGGATGATGGTAATGGGATTGGAATGGATATGGATACACCTGTGGACGTCCACCAGAGTGACATTCTCACAGATTGTAGCGGAGAAAACCAAGCAGAGTCAGGAGTTGCACTGGTGACCCATAAGATGAATGGCTCAAATGAGGGCAAGAGCGGGTCTCAACACATGGTTCCATTGCCAAAGTGAGACCCAGGTGTATCCACAGATTGCTGGCCAGATACAGAGACATTCTCCCTAGGGCTCCTCTGGCTGTTGAATGCTTGTAGGTGGATGGTGAGGGGCCCACTGGGACAACCATTGATGATGTCCCAGCCTTGGTTCATGTATGTCTTAATCCACAGTTTGCCATCTGATGCTGCACATTGGAGAAAGTGGCGGCAGCCATTATGATATAGTCAGACTCCAGACACCTTGCACAGTTTTGCACGACCAAACTGTGGCCCATATACACGTTCCCTGGGAATGGTTTCGATGTCAGCCCAATTGACATTCCTGCGAACATTGGGCCTACATACCATTGGTCAGTGACATGTTTCAGTCAGGGATAATGGAATACTTTCCTGTGACACTGTGAACACCAGCTCTCAGATGTGATCCAGGATTTCATATGGCAGATATCTGGGGGCAAAGCTAGGTCAAGTCCACTGCTTACTTACTACTGTAGCATGAGTTTATACAGGCCGTATGGGCACTTCTCCTTGATGATGACTTCATGGAGGCCTACAACCACGGAATCATTATAACATGTGCTGATGGAATTGAAAGGAGGGTTTACCTATGCCTACTGACCTACTTAGCAGATTATCCAGAGAAGATGTTGATGCTCTCCTTGAGAGACAAAGGAACATGTGCATGCAGACACACATTCTCTCAGGGCTGACATTGTCTGGGCTAGTGAACTGATCTATGGCAAGACTGGATATTGTGTGAATAGCAAGGCTGTTGATGATTTTCTCAAAGAGGAATCACACATACCCACTGAAGTGGGTTCACATGCACTTTGGCCATGTGCCATTTCTAACTGTCCATGTGTCTCAATTTCCAGAACATGTTATCAAAAAGGATTACAGCACCCTCCTTCAATAAATTCCAGATGTTCCCCATGGATCTTATGCATGAAATTGAACTTGGAGTTTGGAAAGCAGTATCACCCAGCTAATCTGGCTGCTGAATGTGCTGGCTCCTGAAAAGGTGCATGAACTCAATAAGCAGCACTGAAGGCTTGTAAGGTTTTTTGGTCTAAAAAAACTGATCAAAAAATGTAAAGATTTTCCAAAAAATTTTGTACAAAAAACTTTAATAAAATTTTGGGTTTTTTTTTCAAGCTTTCTCAATGGAAAAAAACTTTAAAGAAACACAGAAAATTTCTATGTATTTTAAAACTGTTATAAAAAACCCAAAATTTTATTAAAGCCTTCCTACACAAAAAAGCAACACAAATTTTTTTGGAAAATCTTTATATTTTTTGATCAGTTTTTTAGACCAAGAAACCTTAATATGCCTTCAGTGCCGCTTATTGAGTTACCTTTTTAGGAGCCAGCACATTCAGCAGCCAGATTAGGTGGATGATACTGCTTTCCAAACTCTTTCTAGCTCCAGTTCCGGTTCCACTTCCATCTCCAACTCCACTTTTGGAAATGATTCCGCTTCTGGGGGAACGCCCACCAGTTCTGTTCACCTTGCCAATTCCACTCCACTTTCTGACTTCTGCTCTTGGAACAGTGTCGGAAGTCAAGCGACTTGCATAGTATGTGGCATCAGGGGTCGATCAATGGTCAGGGAGGTCAGGGGGATGCAGGGTTGATGGCGAGTGCTGAGTGTTGTCCCTGGCTGTGGACTAGTATAGTATAATACGGGCTCGCTGACATTGGGGATCCTTAGACTTTTCTCTTTGGATTTCCCCTTGTCAGGTGAGAATCCCCTCTCTTGTGTATCCTGTTCATTTATATGTATACTTCAAATTTCCCCTTGTCGGTTGTGTGGTAGTGTGACCTCCACAGCCAGCAAGGGTTGCCCTTACACAATCCATGTATATCACATTGTGATGTCATGGTCCGAGCACATGAAGACCCTGGCAGCCAAGAGGCACACCCATTTTGGTATGCTCAGACACTTGGAATGTTCCATGTCAATGTCAGGTATAACAACACACACAGTGAGTGGGAGTCTGTGCCATTCCTGTGGGTGTGCTGGTTTGGATGCTCAGTGACATAGAATCACTACAGGATCCACCCCTGCCGCATGGATAGAGTGGGGTTTGTCACTGACCCTTGTTGAATTATCCATCGCTCAACCATTACCTCATCTTATGGTCACTCATGGTTCCACATTCCAAGCTCCTATCAAATCACTTAGTTACAGTAGTTAGTCTCTGTATATTTTTCTGAGACCTTGAAAGTCAAGGAATACAATCTCTTATCCTTTACTATCATCTACTTTCAACAACTCTGATAACACAGAGCCTTTCAGCTTCCTTGATCCCAACAATGTCATCCATGCATGCTGGGAAGTTGAAGCGATGACAAGCACAGCAAGTTGAGCGCTTCAACCGGGCCGATTAATGTAGCTGAAGTAAGCTCCCTCTATAAATAACAATCCTGTGATTTTGTGTGGGCACTCCTGCCTTTCATCTCCATCTACCCCACTCTGGTGAGGCTTAGGCAAATTTGTATTCCCCCTCCCTCCACTCCCTTTTCTGCTCCCAGTGCTTTGGGTGGTGGTATAGCCTGCCACATCCTCATGCTCAAGGCTCATCGGCCTCTGGGGCATTCCAACACAACCACATCATGGCATGGACATGTTGTAGGTTGCATGCCCTGAGGGACATGCAACTGGGAGTTCCCACCCCTTGGCAAACTTCTGTGGATCTCATCTCGGGCTGACAAATCCCTCTGCCCTAAAACTAGGTGGAAACAGTTGACCTCCAGGTTGGCCCAGTGTTTGCCACCTCCCACTTTCCTCCTGTGATTCAGAAACCCATTAATCAGCCACTTTATCCCAGCATTTGCACATGGATGAACCCATGAACTCCTCAGCCCTTCGATTGCAAGAGACAAAACAGAACATGATGAGGACTGGCTGTATTATTATGCTAACAGGTGAGTCACACTAACTTGGCAATGTGGGTTTGACAACCAGTGATGCTTTCCCACCTGCAGGGTGACCACTACATGTTATTCACTGGCAGGGGAATTGGTCACTCAAATCAGCATCACCCACAAGGTTCTACATTCTGCCTTGCGTGATTCCTCTGCTGAACCCTGAGATGTTGGCATTGAGATAGATAGGGATGACAGTGACAATGATGCCACAGGAGATGGGGAGGATACTAAAGGTGATTCAGATGGAGAACACAGCGAGCTTGAGTCTTATGATGGCTTGGTGGCCAAAGAGGATGAAGCTGAGTTGAACAAGATGAAATTAATCTTAGTGATGAGGGCTATGGGTCCGCATGAATGAAGTATATGGCATCCTTATATACACCTTACATGTCAAATGCAATCATATTGCATCTGTGACCTTCAATAAAGAAGTTTGTCCTAGTACATTGGCAACCATCTTATGGCACCCTGTAGCATCACTTGCTGGGAGAGCACAAGCTGATAATTCCCTCACAAGGGATTATCAGCATGGTGGCATTTATAAGGGCAACCTATGCAGACGCTCTCCACTCAAGAGGTGAACTGGAGAAAGGGGATCCAAAGTAAGATAGAGAACTATATACACGACACAGACATACCTGGCAAAGGGGCATATGAAGATAAAACTCTAAAGAACCCCCTTTTCACCTAACTACAACTATATGTAAGCTTGGGCATGCTAGCCCGATCACCGAATGCCCAAGTTACATAAGCAATCACACCAGCGATAACAGGACTGGACAGATAAGGAAGGAATGATGTCGGAAGGGGTCGGAACAGGAAAGGGAATAAATGGAACACAAGACAGAAGGATGCTGAAGGCTAGGAGAAGCTCAGGGGCCACCAATAACACACTGCGATAATGCACCCTGTGATAATGCACATTGCGATAATGCACATTGTGATAATTCACCCTGCGATAATGCAGCCTGCAATAAAGCAGTGTGTGATTGGGGTTCCCCTGACAGCATTCCTGTAGGTGACACACTGGGTGTTGCAAGGGAAATTGAATTCTGTGAGTACCCTGGGCTCCAACAACAGCCTCAGCCTGGTATGAGCTGACAGTTGTGCCTCAGAATGGTGATTGTGTGGCCACTAGCTGCAGTGACCGGCCAGATATGACCTGGTTTGCAGGAAGTCAAAACAAGTAAAAAACAGATCTAGATGGTTTTGCTGATGGAATGACTCTGACTGCCAGCTTCGAGGATCTGGTGGCATGGTGTGAGCAGTTAGTTCCTCAACTTCCTCAAGCCCCTGCTCTCTCAAATCCTGGGGTAAAATTCAATTGCGAACAGCAGGGACTAATCAGTATAGCTAAATGGCCTCAAATTGATCAGGCCATGGCATGTTCATCCATGTAAGACCCTTACCTGATATGCTTAGCTGTGAGTATAATCTGCAGGTGTGCACCTTTTCAACTGCTCAGCATGCTGGCTAAGCCATCAGGCAGCAGTGTATGCTAAGATAGGCCATTTCACTTGGCCCTTTGTCAGAAGCTTGGTGGAGCAGTTGGATAAAGTGTTGATGAGTAAGTGTGTTTACAGGAAGGTCACTTGTCCAAATCTCATTGCATGTATGATTTTCCACACTCTAATAAGTTGTTAATGTATATTCCCACATATCAGGTCAGTACTAGTAACATTGAGGTTGTGTGGAGTACAGTGTATGCCTATGTGGTGTGGTATTTTATTTATTTATTTTTCCTCTCCATTCATGGTAATAGCCATTGATAATCCAATGATTATTAATGGTATCTCCCTCAAAAGAATTCATATACCATCCTACACATGTCAATGGAAATTAAATCCACCAAAAAAAAAGGCCTTATGGTGAGTGGATAGTCCATGTACTGTACATTGATTCAGATGTAGACCCCTGAGCTGCCAGTGGACTTACCAGGAGAAGTATATGGTGGATGTGTAGAGGACAGGAATTATAGGCAGTAGGTATGGACTTGTTGCTCAAAAGAATAGACTAGAAATTAATTCACTCTCTCAGTGAATTTAGTTGTCACTATAAATATATTATACACTACCTAGAAATTAATTCACTACAGAGGATTTCTAGGTCAATAAATCGAAAGAACACTAGACTAATTTACTTGCCTCTCTCAGTGAATTTAGTTGTCACTGAGAGAGGGGGAAATCTGTCTCACTGTGCATGTACTACTACCCGGCCCTTTAGCGCCCAAGAGCTCGTGCATCGAAGTCATTTCAGACTCCGCTGGGTGCAGCCGCTTGTGAAAGTAGAAATAACAAAATGAAATGGAGAGGTAGGGAGTGACTGGAAAACTTCTAAAATAATCAGAGAAATGGATGCATGGTACAAGAACAATGTGAGAAGAGATTGAAAAACCATACAACAAATTGAATATATTATGCTTGATTTTGGTGCAGGAGCATAAATGCACCCAACACGCCCCCTCAAGCTTAATATATTCCGATTTGCTCGTTGAGGATCTTCACTCTAGGACTAGGAAGTCCTTTAGTGAGAATATCTGCCAACATTTGTTCGGTTGGCAAATAAACGAGCTTGGCTTGTTGATTTTTGATTATATCTCGAATGAAATATAATCTGATGTCGAAATGTTTGGTTCTCGTGTGTTGTTGAGTGCCATACGTGATTGTAATGGCTGATTGATTGTCTGAATAAACTTGGATGGGTCTGTTCAGTGGTTGGAATATTTCAGAAATAAAATGGCGCATCCAGAGAGCCTCTTTGCCCGCATGGGTCAGGGCGACGAATTCGGCTTCAGTTGATGAGAGGGCTACTATCGACTGTTTCTGGCAACTCCATGAAACAGTGCCCCCATCAATCTGAAATAAGTATGCCGAATACGAACGCCTATGACTCTGTGAACCCCAATCCGCATCGGAATACCCCATCAAGCCGTCTCGATTTCTTCCAAGTGTGAGCTTGTAATGCTTCGTGCCTTTCAAATATTTGAAGACACGTTTTACTGCATTCCAATGTGTACCACCTGGATTTTCGAGGAATTGCGAGAGCAATGACACTGCAAATGTAATGTCAGGTCGAGTGGCTACAGCTGCCCACATCAGTGATCCTATGGCTTGCCTGTATGGAAACTTCGACATGGCTTTCTTGCCTCTCTCTGTAGAAGGACATTGGTCTTTAGATAATTTTACGGCTGGATCAAGAGGTGTAGCATAAGTTTTCGCATCTTCGAGATTGAATTTTTTGATGATCTTCTCGATGTATGCGGGTTGTGAAATTGCAATGGTTTTCTTCTGCCAGTCTCTTTCGATTTTGAGGTTCAATAGCCAATGAATCTCGCCTAGATCTTTCATACTGAAGACCTGAGCAAGATCTCGTTTGACTTCCTCCAGGACTGACTGATTCTCAGCTGTGATGGTGAGGTCGTCTACAGCTGTTGCAATGATCACATGCCCCTTTCCGCCACGTCTATAAAATACAGCCCCATCTGTGGCTGACGTAGTGAATCCTAACTTGTGGAATTCACCACTTAGATGTTTGTACCATTCCCTTCCAGATTGTTTGAGGCCGTAGAGTGCTTTCTTCAAAAGTAGCACTTCGTCCTTGTCTTCGGACTCATATCCATACGGCTGCTTCATGTAAATAGGTTCAGGCAACGTAGCATTGAGGTATGCATAGTCCACATCCATTTGATGAATAGGCCAGTCATTCCTAGCAGCAATGGCGCATATGATCTGCAGGGAGGATAACTGAGCAACAGGTGAGTATGTCTCATCATAGTCGACTCCAAACTTCTGTGTGAAGCCTTGGGCGACCATTCTCGATTTAGGCATTATTGGTTTCCCTTCTGGATTACGCTTCCAAAGGTAGACCCATTTATTACCGACAATATTGGCTCCAGGAGGTGGTTTAGCTCGTTCCCACACTCCCTTGTCGATTAGGGCCTCGTACTCTTTGTCCATTGATTTCTTCCACATAGGATTATTCAGAGCTTTGTCTGCATTGCTAGGTTCAATTTGACTCAAATCCGGCACCTTGTCATTGTTTTGACCGTCGGTTGGAAATGCACTGATGGCAAACTCATAGCTACTGATGCTATCAATCTCGGAGGATAATTCTTGGTCGAATAAATCTTCTTTATGGTCCTCAACATCCTCGTAAGCTAGCGTAGTCATATGTGCGCCAGCTTGTCTCTGAGTTTGAGATCTTGTTACGGGACCTATTGGGGCTGGCTGCACTTGTTGTTGACGGATCCTTTCGCTTCTCCTTATTGGTTCAGCTTCCCTAGGTCTGTCATCAACTCCCTGAATAGGTTGCAGCTCTTCAAGATATTCCTCTGGTGCACTTTCATCAATTTCTTCGATATTTGCCTCTTTGCTGACTAAGCAACCGGGCACAGGCACTGATGCCGGAATGGCCTTCCTCTCCTCTCTAGACGTAGGTAGCTTAGATTCCTCAATAGAAATGATTGGGACCTTTCCCTTCTTCATCTCTGAATCAAACACAACGTTCCGCTCGACAGAAACTTTGTGCGAGTCAGGCCAATAAATATAATGACCATGACTCTGCGCAGAAATTCCTATCCACCGAGCTCTCTTGGCACGAGCTGCCAATTTATCTCCCTGAGTGACTTTAACGTAGACTTCAGTTCCCCACGCGTGAATGTCTTTGAGATTCAGTTTCTCATGGTGAATCATCTCGTAGGGCGTTTTATCCGGTAGAGCTCTTGTATGCATCCTGTTCCTAAGATAATTGGCATGCTGTATCGCATAGCCCCATAATATCTTAGGAAGGCCTGATTCCAACAGCATGGCACGAGTTCTCTCAGTGAGAGTTCGGTTCAAACGTTTGGCAACACCATTAGACTCTGGTGTGTCATGTACCGTCAACTGATGCTTCGTGCCTTGTTTGGCTAGATGCTGTTCGAATTCAGAGCTCGTATACTCGCCATGTAAGGGCAACCCTGGCTGGCTGTGGAGATCACACTACCACACAACTGACAAGGGGAAATCCAAAGTATGTATAAATGAACAACAGAGTATACAAGAGAGGGGATTCTCACCTGACAAGGGGAAATCCAAAGAGAAAAGTCTAAGGACCCCCAATGTCAGCGAGCCCGTATTATACTACGTTGCGCAGCCAGGAACGACACTTGGCACCTGCCATCAACCCTGCATCCCCCTGACCTCCCTGACCCTTGATCGACCCTTGATGCCCGAGTCGCTTGATTTCCGACACTGTTCCGAGAGCGGAAATCAGAAATTGGAGTGGAACTGGTGAGGCGAACAGAACTGGTGGAAGTTCCCCCAGAAGCGGAATCGTTTCCGAAAGCGGAGGCGGAGATGGAAACGGAATGGGAACCGGAGTCGGAAATGGAGACGGAACTGGAAATGGAAAACAGGGTGTCCCCTGACAACTCCGACCCGGCCCGCAAACGGGTACTCTCCCCTGTCGATGAAGATGAAGTCGGCCCACATGGCCACAAGAGAAGGTAGCTGTCGGTCCCTTGAGTCCCTGGACAGCACCCTCACCTTCATCTCACAGGAAGAGCCCTGCCACACCATGGCGTGATTGGGGAAGGACCTGTGCACATGTTGTTGATGCATACACTGACCCCAAGATAATTATCAACACGTACCTGAAGGCTCTCATGCCAGGAACATCTGACGTGTTCTCGGATATGTCAGAGTTCCCTTAACTTATTCTGGAGACTCTTACTCACCTTAATCAATCTCAGGCAGCAGCGAGTCTTGGAATCATACACCCTCCTAACGAAACACATTCCAGCCCTGGGTGAGTATGTTTCAGAAGCCCCTGTCGCGAAATTTAAGGAACTGTTCAAGGATGTAAGCATGCCACCAGAGCAATGAGACAAAATTAATGGACTCATTGCTTATAGCTCAAGGAGGGGCAAAACTCAGCCCGCCAAGCTGACACGAACAGTCTGAAATATGCCATTGTTGACATGATTCGCTTACAATTTCCCAAGTCCCCTGCATTGTGTTCACTTGACCGCAAGAACAAGGCCCTCCGTGGATTTCGCAATGACCTCACGGGAGAGTTACTGTGCCCCACAACATTAGACTGGAGTGATGACAGGTGAGCTTGTCATGCCTACAACAGCTAACTAACTCAACACACGTACAGCATGTGGGAGAAACTACACGCGGCACCAAACCTGGCATCCACAATGTCCTGGCCACGCTTCTTTTATCCCAAAGACAGGTACAATCCAACCGACATTGCTGAAGGCCTACTCTGAGGCGAACTCCTCGTTTGTGTGAGTTTGAGCCTGATTGTCAATGCACTGAAAATAGCAAGATTCAAGGCTTACAAGTTGATCTATACTGGCCCCAGCAGCTGGGACAAACCTGATGGCATCTCACGCAATAGCCGCTATTGCAATGCGCGACTTGCTGAGATGCAACAAGTGACTTGCCGATCCCTGGCATATGTGGCAACGCAGGTGAGTGGACAAGGTCAGGTCATGTGTCCATCAATCGTACCTAACCTTCCCAGACTCGGTTTGCATTGTCATCCGGAGAAACGAACCAAAAAGTTGGCGGCCCGTTTGATAACACACATTTCTTCTGGCACCTCGTGAAGTTCCTCGAAGATCCGGATTTTGAGGAGGAGGTACAGGATCTGCTGCATTGGTGGAATAGGTATGTAAATTGTCAGCTCCGGTATCGACACTGACACTCACCAACCATAGTCGCCTATTCCCAGGTGAAGACGAACTGGGATCGAATGACGAGACAATGGACTCGCTGGCCCTCCTGAAGGCCCAGAAAGCGGCCAAGCGTGCATCTTTACAAAACGCTACCAACTGTCAGCATGCAGGGCCGCCTGCAATACCTGCTGCGGAATTAGATTAATTATCTAGCCCCATATATGTATTTGCAGTTTGGTTCAAATACTTATATCCCATTATACTTCCTGCACCATTCCTGGAACCGAGTGCAAGGATCTGCAAGGCTCAACACGAAGACAACACGTGGCTGCCTGTATATGGATGTCCACATGTCCTGTAAGACCTACCCAAAGTGAAATGGTAACGTGAGTTCACAATGTAATGTAAGCCTCACAGGACATGAACATGGTTACCTGACCACATAGAGCGTCACAAGCCTTGGGGGCGCACACCACGCGTTGTAAGCCTTCCAGACCAAGGTAATGGTTACCTGAGCGTGCAAGGTGCCGTAAGCCTGATCAGCGCTTACCAAGAGAATATGAGACCTTGGAATAACAAGAGGTGGGGTATGAGGCCTCATAAGGTGATATATAAGCATTATATATATTATGCATATTACATACCTTATACGCCCGTATAAGATCCTTGTAAGTTGTGTGCGGTTTCGCCGATGACAGGGCCACGGCAGAGTACGCGACGATCGACGGGAGCCGCAGGCACGGCAGGTCCGAAGACGAAGTACCACGCGGCGCCTCCCGTCGTGTTATGACCACCGTTCTAGTAGTTCGCTGGAGTTGTTTACATAATCCTCACCGCCTCTAGACAAGCACATTTTCGATGTACTTGCCCTTCGATGTCTGGAACCATATTTTTTGCGAGCTACCCAATAACTCAGTAGTACAGGTCATGCGCGTATCTTCAGCCTGGAGAAACATGGCCAATGCCACACCGCAGCTCTGGAGACACATCCACATTCGCCATCCACACCAATTCGCAGATCCTGCCGGGCTCTCGCAATGGCTCAAAAAATCTGGCCAGTCTCCACTTGACGTGGTGCTCAAGGTCCCACCAGGAGTCACCGGCTTGCAGCCAACGCTGGCGCTGCTGCATGACCATGTCAGACGATTCCGAGTTCTCGACATCGATGTTCTTGACCCTAAAATAGCGGACACGATCCTTCCATCCCTTGCACTCTCTGATGGAACATCCAGAGGCAATCCGGCATCACTTTTAGAGGAGCTGCGCATTTCCATCTACGAGGACCCTGATCCCTCACCGGATGAACATAAGCTCTATTTTGAACATGCATTTTGTCTGGCTCCACGGCTTCGGAACCTAACGCTTTCTGCATTGAGGCTCCCCTCTCCATCATCCAAATTTCTTTCAACCGTCGCCACGTTTACGATCACCGCCGGGACTGAGGACGAATCTCCTAGTGTTTTGAACATGTTGGACACCATCGAAGGGATTCCTCACCTTAAGTACCTCAAGTACACCGGATACGAATTCTTCTCGTACCAAAACACTTACAGCCTCGACTGTCCTCGCATTGTCCTTCTTCCTCATCTTGAAGCGGCAGATGTCATCGTTCCTGGCTGTGGCCTCGACATCTTGCAATGTTTGGAAGCACTCAGCCTTCGATGATCCGTGCGGCTAAATGGAATGAGGGAACAAGGCTACCACGAAGAATGATGGCGACGTTACGAATGTGACTGCATCACTCAAGCGCCTGCCTCAGCGCGCACCCTGCATACGGAGGCTCGACCTCCACCGTATCGAGTACCTGCATGCCGAGACGTACAATTGGCTGTTCAACCAGACTGATTTTGCGCATCTCGAGGAGCTGCGCATCGCAGGCTCGACCATCACGGACGCAGCGTTCACTCAATCCACTTCGCATGGCGCACGCCTACGCCGGATCGAGCTGAGAGACTGTGAAAATATGACGGGCAGTGCCTTGGTGGCTTATGTGGAGGCCAGGCAGCTGTTGGGGCATGGAGACTTAACGCTATTGGTGAGTGGATGTCCAGGTGTGGGGGACGAACATCTGGCCCACTTGTCCCGTCTTGTATCTGTTGAGGACGTTCATGATTAGCATACTGTGTGCCCATTGTATTGTTGTTGTTCTTATTGTACAGGTGAACTGAGCTGTACTGTAGCGAGTAGCAAGGCCCCGCGCGTTATAGATGGGCATATAATCTATACATCACCTCAGTGTGGCGGTGAGCGCGAGTGAGATACCGGAGTGGAGGATCAACGATATCCGGATGAGGAGGGATACGGGAGAGTATGCGTGATTTGTGGTGAATCGTGGTATGTGGAGTCAACGTTATAAGTGAAGTCCTTTGGATGGAGGAGAGCTTCGATGAGGTCAATGGACTGGAGGATATAATAATGCTCGAGGGTCCCCCATTCACGGATACAAGGCTTGTATTCATGATGCCTATATTGAACATACTGATGATACGAACGTCTTCGAGCCGAATAAAGGGCACCTTCCCGTTTCCAGCGCGGCGCACACGGTCGACTGTGCGAAGTAAATGCAAAAACGTATGGTCACTGGCTACGGAAAGTGCAGGGTCCAGGCGTACAAATCTCTCTTCTTTAATTGTCGAGATACTCAAGTTCAAGTCTGAGCTATGATCAGGCTATGACCACTCCTTTACTAAGAAGGGATGTATGGTATCAGCTGTGATATACAGCACGCGCTGTGACATAGGCATCCTGTTCCATTCATCGTGTTCCTCCATGAAGAAGGAAACGACGTAGTTTTCCCCCGCATCTGGGTGCGCTGGTTTGGATCTAAAAAAGAGGGATGCTGTCGTGACTGTGTGTACCTGCAATAGAGTGATGCAACACCAAGTGAGGGATCGTCATCCGCACCGATTCCTCAGGCTTCGATGCAAAGCGACTTGGCCATGCTATGTTACAGTAAGAAACGCAAATTTGAATGAGAAGCCATCGCGTCCACAGGTACCCACCAACGTCACCCATTTACATGTCTTACCGGCTGCCCCTTACTCTCACCCGTTTAAAGAGCGGTGTTACTAGTGAGGTTCAATTCACTTCACCCTAATAAACTCTTTGTCGTCTGTGCTTTCATCCCTTTCGTTTGCACAACGGCAGACATGGACGGGCCAATGACATATTACATGTTCAGAGGACCAGAATATATTGGTGGTACCAGAAAATGTTTGTCGAAATAGACAATAATCGGCGAGCTTGAGAAGAGCATCAATTGTCCTAAGACATACCGCAGGAGCATGTCTGTGCAACGAGCTGTGAATGCCACGCAGTCTAGGCACAACGATAATATTATATCATATATTCCATCTGGTACGAAAGGCTCGACGTCTTTGCATCACTATGAATGTCCAGGACGGTAGGATAATCGTCACCAACATAGCAAACAAGTCGAGGATAAGAACGGATAGACACCGCTGAGAATGGTGTGAAGAATACAAAGAAGGACAGAAAACCACTATGTGATTTCGGGTGCTTCGTGCGCAAGAAATAAGCGTCAGTGAGAATTTATACCAATACGATCCCTTGTAAGTCATACTCAGACCTCCGGCAACCCACTGTGGCCTTGACTCGTCTGGCTCAACTGAGGCCTATGCCCGTTTGCGGAGGCTTGACTATACGTCGCAGTTGGACTTAGCGGTCCAGAGATGTTACTGTATGGTGCAGAGTTTTGGCTGTATGGTGCGGAGGGCGCTGGGCTGGTCGACAAAGGATACACAGGCAGTGAAGGCGAGGGAGAAGCAGGGAACGTGGAAGGATCGGAGGGATCCTGTAAGATGCATGTCAACAACAGCTGCGACCCAATTTTGCTATGCAAAATATAAGATTTCATCGCGTACATAAAGTTTCAGCGGCGCCGTCTGCATCGGTAAGGCCGGAGTCTGGAATCCACCATACGAAGGCGAGGGGCCTGTCAAACCCAATTTCTCCGTCAGTGTACTGATGCCCGCAAACTGTGCACTTGGCGGCGCGGTCGCGGCACGCCTGCGACGCCAGAAAAAGAAAGCTATGAGCCCAACGAGGGCAAGCCCGACAACGCCACCGACAACGCCTCCAGCGATTGCGCCAGCGTTGGTGCTAGATTTCGAGGAGCTGGTATTGGAATTGGGAGCTGGGACGCCCGTGCTGTTAAGGGAAGAACTAGATGTAGGGGTCACGGTTGCCGTCGCAGTGGCGGAAACCGCGGAGGAATCGGGAGCGCTAGAGTTGTGACTATTCAACGCATCGGTCGGGTCCCAGATCCCTTTCGCCTGTGGACGGTGACTTGAGTAATTGCGGAAGAGGAAGAGGAGATGAACGTACTGTTACGTTCAGGTATGCCCAAGCAGGAACGGTAAAGCCCGCTGGAATAGTGATAGGAAATCTGACGCACAATGCGTGAGCATCAAGGATGGGCAAACTACTTCGTACGCACGAGGAAATGGATATATCACTCGATGAACAATTTGTCTTCCAGCTGGCCCATCTATACCATTGGCAATCAGCACGCGACTTCCAAGACCGTACGCGGGTGAAATGCATACGCACGTTGCGATGCTACCTTCCTGGCATGCGCCACACGCGGAGACCATAGAAAATGTAACAGTGCTGCACTGGCACTTGCTCGATTGGCCCCCAAGCGGCCCACTGTACTGTGAGCCTATCGGGAGCGGGTTAATGTTCCACCCTGGAAGGTGCAGATATGTAAGCAGGAGCTCAACATACAATAGGAACGTGTACGTACGCCCAGCGTTGCATGCACCTTGCAGTGCAGCGGCGACTAGCCAACATGTCAATGAGGCTATCCTCTGGCAACGTCAGTATGTACGAAAGCACCTACCTAAACAAGGACTAACGCCTTCTTGATTGGCAGTCTGACACAATCGCACACACGCTAGCTATTAGCGGCAGATGAAACTCAAAATAGAGTGATGCATACCCATGTATCTGTGACACACGTCGCACTCGATGTCTGGTCGCACATGATCTATCATCAGATGCTTCCTAGCCTGTGTTGCTTGCTTACCACCTGTGCGTTCATCCGCCACGCATAAGTCAATGCGGTCGCAACGACAGCAAGTTGCTGTAGGAGACGCATGCGTGTTAGTCGGGTGATGGTGGGACGTGGAGAGGACCACGGCGGGCAAACGCCAGCACCTCTTCCTTAGGCGCAGTACTATGCCTTTTAAGGGACACGTGACTAACTGCAAATTTTCGGCTACCAGATTTCCCGCAGTAGTCACCCGAGAGAGCGGCGCGATCCGCAATTGGCGACACGCTATTTTGCAGCGACGGGATGAGTCTTGCTTCGTTGCTACTCGGTGGGCCCCAAACTGCCCAATCAACTCGGGTCGACGATGAGCTTGATGAACTCTTTTTGAACAACGTTAGTCAACTGTCCCGCTCTCCGCGTCAGTTCATGCCGTCCTGACCATCACCGTGTCTACATTCTAGCCCAGACCTCTCCAGGCTGCTGCGCCTAATTCCATCGAAGCATCAACTCCCTTATTTTCGAATGTGTCGTCACCCAGAACCAGTCATGCAAAGAGCTTGAAACGAAAGAGGCAGGATGAGGCTAGTATCGACCAACCACCCACTTCAACTAATCTCCTCGGACCAAAGGGGCAACGTGGCTCCAAGCAGAGGCGACCTGTGATTGTCGGTGATGATGGGGCAATCGGCACTTCTGAGGAAGAAGCCGAGAACGACACATTGGAAAACCAGTACATCTCCCGACGCACCACCAGGACATCTGCCACCACACCGGAGAGAAAAGGTGTATCTGGCGCATCTGTAACTGATTCTTCAGAAGTGGATGACGAGAATATGCCGCCGCCATTACACGAAACTCATACTGAGTCAGGCCGCAGAGACAATCGCTCCAAGTCTCACACAAGGGCAACACGTGCTTCACCGGACGAGACACCTGCGCAGCGAGATGCGCGGACGGTTTTTGTCGGAAATGTACCCGTTGCCGTCGTGAAATCAAAGGTAACCCTCACTTTGCTTGCTCAGTCGTCGCTTACATAGATGCGCCGCCAGCCCTTGCAGAAACAATTGAAACGTCACTTTCTTTCTCTTATTACTCGATCCAAAATCGAATCTATTAGGTTCCGCTCCATTGCGTTCGCGTCAGCCACAGCTGTGCTCCCCACCGAGGATAGCAAGACTTCTCCGAGTAAAAAGGACGGCGACGCTATTTCTACGAGACAGCAGCGTCAAGAAGATCGTGCCGCGCAATGGCGCGAATCTTTAATCACCGGTAAGGTTACCGGGAAAATGTCACGGGAGGAGGAGGACAAAGTTTTTGAGCATGAAGATTCGCATGGAAAGGCGAAAAGGGCATCATACCTCACCCCTGCAGAGCGAAAGCGCGTGGCTTTTATCAAAGGTGAATTCCACAATGAAGTGGACACCGTCAACGCGTACATCGTGTTTGCACATTATGCAGCTTCTCATGACACAGAACCGACTGCGAGCCAAGCATTACTGCTCCACCCTTCTGAGGCAGCACGACTCGCCGTTGAGAAATGCGACGGGTCGCTGTTCATGAACAGAACGATCCGTGTCGATCGGGTAGGGCAGTGGCGTGCAGGTGTGGATAATGGGTCGGCGGTCGGCGACGATTTGGGACAGTTCGGTGATCCCCGCGCCACGTTGTTCGTGGGCAACCTTGACTTTGCTGCCAAGGAGGAAGAGCTGCGCGTATGGTTCGAGGGTGTCGTCAGTCAGGAGCGAGGGCCTCCGCCATCTGAGGAAACAGGAGTTGGAGTGGCTAAAGATGACATCGAGGAAGATATTACTGAAGGGGCTGGCACTCAAGGGAAGCCCATCCGATGGGTTCGGAGCGTGCGGATTGTTCGTGATCATGGTTCGCAGCTCGGCAAGGGGTTTGCGTACGTCAGATTCCTGGCAAGTATTATGTCCATTATTGTTTCGGGTGCCACTGGAATCCTGGCGATTTACTTCTTTACAGGACCGCGAGTGCGTGGACGAGATTCTCGGGCTGGAGCCCTCGCAGCTCAAGTTTGCCAAGCGCAAGTTACGCGTGCAACGCTGCAAGGTTATCCCGGACGCACCTGTCCTGCCGAAAACGAAGAAACCGATTGCACCCGCCCCCTCTCAACGCGCAAAGAACACTGCTTCAGCATCGTCCGTGCCACTGCCGAAGGGTGATCCGTCTTTGGGTGAGAAGCTTGCAGGTTTGTCGAAGGACGAGCGCAAGGCCGCGAAGGCAACGAATGTGGATCGGCTGAAACGGCGACTGGCGAAGAAGAAGCTCAAGGAGGGTGTGAAGAAGGCGCAGGACGACAAAGCAGGCAAAGAAAGAAAGAGGGAGCGGCCAAGGCCGCGGAATAAAACTGATGGGAAGGCGAAGATGGTCAATAAGGGAAGGCTCAGGAGTGAAAAGAGTGTGGCGAAGCGAAACACGAAGAAGTGAGCATTGTAAGGACCAAGCGAGTTCGGGGGCATTGTTAGTCTGAGACTGCCAGGTTCAATAATTCATCCATCTTTTGAGTGGTCTTCGTCTCACTAGTCCTTGTAAATGACTTCACATTAGCCACGGGTGCAGAATTGAAGTACGAGGAGCGGCCCCAGTTGAAGGTTGATATCCCCAGGGTAGTGCGAGCTAGGAGCTCTCGACTGATGCTCACAAATTCCGTTTCGACATGCGTACAAGCAGCAGAAACAATAATACCTACGAGTTAGGGTGGGGGCGCTCGCAGTGCCTGTCAAGTCTTCGCATTCCCACGTTCTCACCGCAGTCGCCTCGCACTGCCTCCGTGCCCCATACCACCATGATCTCTAACTCAATGGACCACAATGAGCTGGTCGCCGAAGCTTTTCCTTCACCCGGGCATGGCGAAACGCCGCGGATCGTAGATCCGTCTTCGGTACCCTCGAAGGTAAGCAAGTTTATTCCAGGAGGCTGAAGAATCAACTGGACTGACTATCTGACGAATCTTCATGAATAGGTCGTATCGCTGTCTACTTCCGGTCTTGCTGCAGGGGGAACAAGCATCGAATCTAACCCCACGACGCAAACCGATGAGCATCGAGGTGCCGGGCTCAGGTTGCTTTCACTCGGTAGTGTTTTCCTGCTCGCTATATGATGCCTTCTGACTCCCTCAGCAGATGGCGGCGGTATCCGAGGCTTGTCCGAACTTATCATACTACAAGAAATCATGCAAAGAATCCAGCGCCAAGAAGGGCGACCTACGGTGCCCCTTCCTTGTGAATATTTCGACTTAATCTGCGGCACGAGTACAGGCGGGTAAGTTACTTACTTGTCGATCACAGTCGCTCTCTAATACGGTCCATGTAGGCTCATAGCACTCATGCTGGGCCGCCTCCGCCTGCCCGTAGATAAAGCGATCGAAGCCTATGGCACATTCGCCTCACAAGTGTTCAAGAAGAAGAAACCATTGTGGAAGGACGGAATGTTCAAGGCTAGTAATTTGGAGAAAGCTATCAAGGCAATTATCCAGGATTCGACTGGTGACCCTGACGAACGCATGTTCGATCCCAGACCAAGCAACGAAGTGTGCAAAACGTACGTTCACGTTGCCGTTTCTTCTTAACCTGCTACATGTCTGACCGCTGCTTAGTTTCGTCTGCGCGATGCCCGCAAATGACATGAGTGCACCCCGCCTCTTTCGTACGTACAGCGTAGACAAGTACGAATCATTCGACTG
The DNA here is from genome assembly GCA_015179125.1 of Gautieria morchelliformis. Lineage (NCBI taxonomy): Eukaryota > Fungi > Basidiomycota > Agaricomycetes > Gomphales > Gomphaceae > Gautieria > Gautieria morchelliformis. The sequence goes on from WHVA01000729.1 coordinate 30,991, forward strand.
CGCTATATGGGAGGCCGCTCGTGCTACGTCTGCCGCTCCTACCTTTTTCAAACGGATTTTCATCGGCAGACCACCTATGCGTGAACCCTTTGTTGATGCCGGCCTGGGTTGCAACAATCCTATCAAGCAAATCCTCAATGAAGCAGAACATATATTTCCGCACCAACATATTGCTTGCATCGTCAGTATTGGCACTGGACATGTCACCACTGCCAGCCTGCCAGCACCTAGTCTGTTTAACAATGTCATACCATTAAGTGTAACTGAGGCATTAAAGAAGATCGCCACGGAATGTGAAGCAACAGCAGAGGAAATCCAGCGGCGCTTCAGAGCTGCACCAAATGTTTACTTCCGGTTCAATGTGGAACAAGGATTGCAGAGTGTGACATTGGCACAGTGGGAAAGGTTATCTGAGGTGACAACATATACATTGCAGTACCTTCAGTGGGAAAAGGTAGACAAGATGGTAATGGCTGCTATTGTTGCTCTCAAGGAGCGGCGGCAAGCAATAGCTGCCACACAACTGAGTGTGTACAATTTGCAATGCCTCACAGCTGATGACATATGCTTTATGGTAGACATTGTAAGCACAGGCACTATTTGTCAGCTGTCAGGTAAATGTGGAGCTCGCTGTAAGGCTTGTCCTCCATCAACAAGCAGATTTACTGGAAGAGTAGATATCCTTTTGCAACTTGAGAGATATTTCTTCCCAGACCAGACAGCCACCACTGAGGAGGAACAGCGCATCTTTGTCTTGTATGGGCTTGGTGGGGCTGGAAAAACACAGATTGCATTGAGATTCATTGAAAAGTTTTATCAACGGTGGGTAGGTTACCTGGGTCTGTTATGTTTGGACTAACTTGTGTTATGTTTAGTTTCTGGAGAGTCTATTATGTTGATGCAAGTAGTATGACCACTATGGAGTCTGGCCTTGAAGATATTGCTCGGGAAGAGGGTGTTGGTGAGACTGCCAAAGAGGCTCTTCTCTGGCTCTCTGGACAACACCAAGGGTGGCTGCTCTTCCTGGACAATGCTGATGACCATGACATAAACCTTCAAAAGTACTTCCCACCATGCAGACATGGAAATATCATTGTGACAAGTCGCAATGTGGAGTGTCGTGTGCATGCACCAAGCTCCAACTGCCATGTGTCAAGTATGAATGCTGAGGAAGCTATTCATTTGCTTCTTGTGTTCTCTACAGTCAAAGATTCTGCAAAGAACATTACCTTGGCATCTCTGATTGTCAAAGAGCTTGGTTATCTTGCCCTGGCCATTGTACAAGCTGGTGCTTATATCTCCAAGGGATGCAGTCTAAATGAATACCTGAAGATTTTTCAGAAGGATAGGGCTCAACTGATGAGCAAGCACCCAGTACAAATGGTGGATGATTATCCATGGGCAGTATACGTGACATGGGAAATTAGCTTTAAAAAGCTAAGTGCCATTGCAGCAACCCTGCTACACCTGTGTGCATTTTTACACTATAGGGGGATTTCCAAAAGCATCTTTCAAAAGGCTTCACTGGTGGATCTAGATGGACCATTTGATGATGCAAGACAATTTCTGTGTAACTTTCAAACCACAGATGGTGGCTGGAGTGACTTTCAATTTCAGGAGATCATTAATGAATTAGCTTCATACTCATTAATTAGTACTGATGAAGCAGATGGCACATTTTTTCTTCATCCATTAGTACATGCCTGGGCTCGAGATAACCTAGAGGTAATAGTGAAGAATAACCAAGGGTGCACAATGCAGATACTAGCACTTTCTATCCCATATGGAGACAGTACAGAAGATTATACCTTTAGGAGATCTCTTCTGTCTCATATTACTGAGCTACATACAAAAGGTGCAGATTCAAACATATTACAAAAATTTGCAAAAGTGTTTGATGAAGCAGGGCGATGGAAGGATGCTGAAGAACTGCAGATTGAGGTTATGGAGGCAAATAAGAGCATCCTGGGTGAGGAGCATCCAGATACCTTGATGGCCATGGATAACCTTGCCTCAACCTATTGGAATCTGGGCCAGTGGAAGGATGCTGAAGAGCTGCAGGTTCAAGTCCTTGAGGCAAGGAAGAGGGTCATTGGTGAGGAGCATCCTGACACCCTGATCACCATGGGCAACCTTGCCTCAACCTATCGCACTCAGGGCCAGTGGAAGGCTGCTGAAGAGCTAGAAGTTCAAGTCATGGAAGCAAGGAAGAGGGTCCTTGGCGAGGAGCATCCTGGCACCCTGATAGCCATGGGCAACCTTGCCTTAACTTATCAGAATTTGGGCCAGTGGAAGGATGCTGAAGAGCTGGATGTTCAAGTTATGGAGGCAGGCAAGAGGGTGCTTGGTAAGGAGCATCCAGACACCCTGATAGCCATGGGCAACCTTGCCTCAAGCTATTGGAATCTGGGACAGTGGAAGGATGCTGAAGAGCTACAGGTTCAAGTCCTGGAGGCAAGCAAGAGGGTGCTTGGTGAGGAGCATCCTGATACCCTGGTAGCCATGGGCAACCTTGCCTTAACCTATCGGAATTTGGGCCAGTGGAAGGATGCTGAAGAGCTGGAGGTTCAAGTGCTGCAGGTAAGGGAAAGGGTGTTTGGTAAGGAGCATCCTGACACCCTGAGGGCCATGGGCAACCTTGCCTCAACCTATTGGAGTCTGGGCCACTGGAAGGATGCTGAAGAGCTAGACATTCAAGTCATGGAGGCAAGGAAGAGGATCCTTGGTGAGGAGCATCCTGGCACCCTGATAGCCATGGGTAACCTTGCCTCAACGTATCAGAGTCTGGGCCAGTGGAAGGATGCCGAAGAGCTACAGGTTCAAGTCCTGGAGGCAAGGAAGAGGGTCCTTAGTGAGGAGCATCCTGACACCCTGATCACCATGGGCAACCTTGCCTTGACCTATCGCACTCAGGGCCGGCGGAAGGATGCTGAAGAGCTACAGGTTCAAGTCCTGGAGGCAAGCAAGAGGGTCCTTGGTGAAAAGCATCCTAATACCCTGATGGCCATGGGCAGCCTTGCCTCAACCTATCAGAGTCTGGGCCAGTGGGAGGATGCTGAAGAGTTGCAGGTTCAAGTCCTGGAGGCAAGGAAGAGGGTCCTTGGTGAGGAGCATCCTGACACCCTGATCACCATGGGCAACCTTGCCTTGATCTATCGGACTCAGGGTCGGTGGAAGGACGCTGAAGAGCTACAGGTTCAAGTCCTAGAGGCAAGCAAGGGGGTCTTTGGTGAGGAGCCTTGTAAGTATTGAAGATGCTTAGGGCCTGGTACACATGAACCCACTATACAGTAGTGTACCATATGCAAACATCCCTGGCTGGGTAAGTGCCAGTTTGCACTGTGGGCTATACTAATAAGGCAGTAGAAACAGGTTTCATAACATCATACACGTCACTGGCTTATAGTAGCATATTGAAGTGCTTCCTCTATCATTCAACAGTCCATGCTGAGGTTGTATTTCACAACCTTGGGCAGACAGTAGCGTGTTCTCTCACTACTGTCTAAGGAGCTTTGTCATGATGTAGACATAGCGACTGCAATTTTCCCTTCATGGCACAAACCTGTAGTTCACACTATTACTCCAACTATTCACATTTGGAAATAGCACAAAGGAATTCAAAAAAAGCATAAGGTCTTCTCTTACACTCACTTATCACAGGGCTAGAGTGAATTCAACCAGAGTGTGGATTGCAGTATAGCATGTAGTGACATTACGAGTATAAGATTAGTTGGGAATTGTTGGGGGAATGTCGAACTCCTATCCGGGTATATGCCAATGCTGCTGACTATGCATCATTTGTATAAGTAGCTAGCTGTCATGACCAGTCTATTTCTCCTACCGCACTACCTCTATGTTTCCCCTCGTCACTCCCTAGCATCTTCGCCAGAGTTCGTTGCACACACCGACCACTCCCCCTCCACGTCCACTCTACCCGCTGTTCGCCCCATTCTCTGAACCGCTATTCGCTCCTTGCGCATTTCGCCAGCAGGCACGCCATCAAATATGATCGATACCAGTCACCCGGCATGATGGTTCATCATTAACCCCATCATCTTCTTAATCCAACCCCATTGGGCGTTCGTATGGCCAAAGTGTGTTCGCAGGACGTCCCTTCCATATGTCGTGCGGGATCAACCCAGTAAACGAAGAGTTCGTGCAGGGTAGCATGTATGCGGGTCCCAAGACATGGTTTTGTCCATAAGTGCCTTTGCCCCCTTTACTCTCTGTCGTTTCATGTTCACATTCTTCCCTCACTCTATTGTATGTTTATTCCATCTACTTAGTATCATAACTGCGCACCCCTATCCGACCCTAACTCACGACGGCCTCTTTCCTATTCGCTGATGCCTTACGAGCATTCAATATAAGTAGTTTACATTCGCATGTATATTCTCCAGTTCAATTATCATACGTCGTTCATCTTGTGCAAATTTGACCTCGCTGTGGTCATCGTCTTAAGCCTCCTCTTGGAGATTTCCATCTTGAACTAGCAGAGGACTTAGGCATCACTGGTGAGTTCTCATACTTCATCTTCGTTACCTTAGCCTTCGAACCATTTTCTGTGCTGTTGGCGAAGGGCTCCGAAGGAGCACCTTCGCCGGCGAAGGGATTGTCAAGGCTTAGACAGCCCTTCCGTGAGACCTTGCACGTTACATCGTCAAGTGCCACGGGCTATTTTGCTACGACTGTAGATAGGGTGAGCCCCGTTCGGGCAACCCTCTTACCTTGTGAACATTCATTGGTTCATCTATTCGCCGAACGGCATACTTATTCGCACAAGTTATTCGGGCATTCGCTGTGTTCACTAATACACGATATTAACGCCTAAAAACCAATATTGACACTAGCTCCATAGTTAAAACAAATTCATTGGTTTTTAGCCCATTCACTCACACAGTTGAGTCCATTTGAGCGAGTTAACAGTGTCCTCACTGGTGTCTGGTCTCTTGTGCATTGCGCTTTGTGTTCCATTCCGTCTGTCTCTGTCTCCCTCCTCATATCCAACAACATATGAGACATGAAGGCAAGGAGTGGATAAATGTGAGATTAGACCAGGCACGCAGCAAAGTACAAGGCACTCCTTGTACTGTGTAAAACAAGAAATTTAGTATAATTAGAATATTCCATGTATTTAAGACAGTGACTCTATACAGGCAACCCTAGCTAGCTGTGTAGATCACACTACCACACAACTGACAAGGGGAAATCCAAAGTACATACATAAACAAACAGAATATACAGGAGAGGGGATTCTCACCTGACAAGGGGAAATCCAAAGAGAAAGTCTAAGGACCCCCAATGCCAGCAAGCCCATATTATACTATGCTAGTCAGCAGCCTGGGACAACACCCAGCACTTTCCCTCAACCTGCATTCCCCTGGCCTCTCCAACCCTTGACCAACCCTATGCCCTGTACTACATGAGTTGTTTGACTTCCGACACTTTTCTGAAAGCGGAAGTTGGACATGCAAAGGCTCACCCCAGAATCAGTGCAATAGGATGCATCAGAGTTGAAGGCGAGCTGCACAACTGCATTCTAGTAAAGGCTCTTCAGTGGTTTGGACAGGGGATAGCGACGTGCTCGGAACGGGACTCGATGGAACTATACTACTTATTGTAGTGTACAAATGACTTGGTAATCTGTATCGCTTAGGCTGGAGCGACAGTGAGAGCTACAAGGGACCGGAGCTGGGAATAGCGCAGAAATGGACAACTGTAATTGTCTGGTTCTTCGGCATACAAAGGTAACTATTTTATACTAAACAGAGTATCACTGACTAGTAGGTATTTAGCCGGGTGTGGAGCGTGAATGGATGTACATAGGTGATCAGATGGATAATAGTATGGGGATAGATCTCCGGGGTTATTCCTGGGGTGGAGTCAAGTCACAGGGTGGTTTCATACCTAGTTTTACATGTATATACTTTGAATCAGGTGGGGCGAATGGAGGTGGAGTGAGACAATGAAACCGGGTCGTGGGGTGAGTGTCAGTCAGGAATGGGGAGTGGGGGAGTCGGGGGAGGGCACGTGTATGCGTGCGGGGTCAGTTCAGAGCCGTTGGCGCGTATTGGGTTTCACAACATGCATCATCTCTCTTGATGGCCCAGCCTGACTCCCAATATGCCTACCTTTGCTCCCAACCACTGCCTGCAACCTCTGAGCGTAGTCTCCAGCCTCCATGTAAGTAGCCTCCATGTTCCAAGCCTGTGTCAATCCATTGGTGCTCACTAAGCTTCCATTTCCCGTCATATGCACCCAGTCCCCACCATGCCATATACTACCATACAGTGCTCAACCTTGACACAGCACAACTCCAACAGCTGTGCATGTTGTCTGCTTACTGCTGTTGTGCTGTCATGATGAGTTTCAGGTGCATCCCAGATTCGTGTTGTGGCCAATACAGCTTCACGAGATGGCCTCATGATGGGACATCTTGGTACAAGCCTCTCTCCAGGCGGTGAAGCTCAGCACTTTGGGGCTTATGCCACACCTAAGCTTAGTATAAAAGGCTGATAAGTATATTCTTGTAAAAATTCTTTCTTTTCCTGACTCAGTAGGTCTGAAAGTATGTCTGTCATTGTACACATTATTAGCATTGGAATGTAGCAAGGAATTCTACCATCTTCTGTAGGTGCAATATGTAGTAGCTGTGACACAACTCTTTGAGCTCCAGGAGAACCTTTTGAGTTATTTCATCATTTCTGGTAGGTCACGTTTCAGAATCGCATCCCTGTTCCACCAGTGGGACTTCATGCGTTGGGTCGCCGCATTCTAGAGGGGGGTGATGTCAGGGGAACACCAATCACACACTGTGCATTATCACACACTGGATCATCGCAGCATGTTGTTGGTGGTCCCTGAGCTTCTCCTAGCCTTTAGCATCCTTCTGTCTTGTGTTCTATTTATTTCCCTTCCTGTTCCGGCCCCTTCTGACATCATTCCTTCCTTATCTGTCCAGCCCTGTTATCGCTGGCATGATTGCTTATGTAACTCAGGCATTCGGTGATCAGGCTAGCATGACCGCGTTTGCTTATAGTCGTAGTTAGGTGGCGAAGGGGTTCCTTAGAGTTTTCTCTTTGGATCCCCCTTCGCCAGGTATGTCTATGTCCTGTATATAGTTCTCTATCTCACTTTGGATCCCCCTTCGCCAGTTCACTGCTTGAGGGTAGAGCGTCTGCCTAGGTTGCCCTTATAGTAGAAAACTCTCTCTAGAGCACCGGTTGCAAAATCGCCCGACTTCGAATTGAACACCCTTCGAAAGCAGTGATTTTAGCAATCCTTTCTCATACCCTGACACCCTCTAACACTTACCATGGACGACTTGCCATCTGCTGATGAAGTTTTGGACCGCTTGGCGGCAATAGAGCAAGAGTTGATGAGGGAGAGGCAGGAAAAACAAGATCTGGAGACAAGGTTGAACACCCTGCAGGCTACGACCACTGGGCTGATGGCTGGACTCCCTGGTCGCGTTCGTGCCTCCTCAAAGCGAACAGCTGAGCCAGCAAAGCCCTCTGAATACGATGGGGATCGTGAAAATGGTCGCAACTTCATCCAGTCGTGCAGCCTCTACCTGGGCGTGTGTGCGAGTGACTTCCCAGACGAGCAGTCGCAGATCCTTTGGGCGATGTCCTTCATGAAAACAGGCAGGGCTGCGACTTTTGCCACTCGCACATTCACTCATGAAGCAAAGCATGGCATGCCGCTCTACGTGACGTGGAAGGATTTTGTTGAAGCATTTCTCTGGCAGTTTTACCCCCTACACGAGGCCACCGATGCAATGAACCAACTGGAATCACGCCAGTACCACCAGGGCAAGCGTTCAGTTGATGAATACATTGATGTGTTCGAAGAGCTGGTTGAGAAAGCTGAATACACAGATGGGCGATCAATGGTGATGAAGTTCCGCCGAGGTCTCGAACCTGCAATCCAGAGTCGCATCGCATTGATGTTGGATGGCAGGCCAAAGGACAACGACCCTTATGCATGGTATGGGCGGCAAGTGTTGGGTGCATTTATGCTCCTGCACCAAAATCAAGCATAATATGTTCGATTTATTGTATGGTGTTTCAATCTCTTCTCACATTGTTCTTGTACCATGCACTCACCTCTCTGATTATTTTCGAAATTTTCCAGTCACTCCCTACCTCTCCATTTCATTTTGTTATCTCTATTTTCACAGGCGGCTGCACCCAGCGGAGTTTGAAATGACTTCGACGCGCGAGCTCTTGAGCGCTAAAGGCCGGGTGCACGTATATGCCTTCTGAGACAGGATAGTACTCCTCTCTCAGTGACAATAAATTCACTGAGAGAGGTGAGTAGTATTCTTTGTATTTTCATAGCATGTTGACTGAAAATCATGTAGTGAATTTGATTCTAGGTATTGTATTAATCTAACAGTGACAATAAATTCACTGAGAGAGTGAATTTGATTCTAGGTTTCTAAGAACTCTACCGAACCTTCCCTGCCATAACCCCAAGTTGCTAACAAGGGTTATGGGCCCCGCAGACACTTCGCAGAAGCTTTTGGGTGTGGAGAAGCTTGCAACAGATGGAAGTAATTGGCCTCTGTGGTGAGCTACTCTCACAAGTTATTTTGAGTCCAAAAATCTACTCAGGCATATAGAAGGGAGAGCCATTCGACCTCCTGATCCTCCAGTCATGCCCCCAGGCCATATTCTTACAGAAGCTGAGGAAACTCAGATTGAGAAGGCTGAGGAGAAGCTGGAGAAGTATCTTGCCAGAGAAGGACAGGCAAAAACCCAAATAATCGTCTCAGTGTCAGAGTCACTAGCTCTGATGCTACAGAAGAAGCATACAGCAAAAGAAGTCTGGGATGCATTGGTCAATGAGATGACCAAAAAGCCCAAGATGGTCCTCACCAACCTACAGAGACAGCTTCGCAGTATGAGGTGTCCTGAGGATGGAGATTTGAGAGATCACTTGGACAAGCCCCAAGACCTCTATGCTCATCTTAATGAGATGGGAGCCCGAATTTCTGAAGGAGAGTTCACGGATATCATCCTTGCGTCACTTCTACCCTCCTATGAGGCAGTTATGAATGCCCTTACCACGTCGCTCGAAGAATGTGGAATGCCCTTAGTGCCTGATGATATCATCAGAGTACTAAAGGCTCAATATGACAGGAGAAAGACCCTTAATATTTCACAAGAAGAGCAGGCATTTATTGGTTCGTCTATGAAAGGGCAGAAGGGCCAGAAAGACCCGAAGGTGCCTACATGCACTAATTGCCACAAGCCTGGACATGCTATTGAGAGTTGCTGGGCTAAAGGAGGTGGTAAAGAAGGCCAGGGGCCACGTCAGAAAAAGAAAGCTAAAGCCAAAAAGAAGAAGGGCAAAGCCAAGGCGAATGTTGCCAAAGAAGTGTCTTCTGAGGAGGATGAGAGTGGTAGTCCAGCCGCTTTTGCCAATTTTGACTGCTCCAATTTGAGTAGTTTATCCTTGGACACCGTTGTTATCCTTGACACTGGAACGACCGCGCATATGACCCCTCACAAGGATTTATTGAGGGATTACAGTCCATTCTCACAGCCACGCACAATTCGTGCAGCCAACAACGGCACTTTTGATGCCTTCGGTTCAGGCTCACTCGTGCTATCTAACATAATTGGAGATAATACTGTGAAGATCACATTGAAGGATACGTTCTACGCGCCCAAAATGGCTGTTACCCTCATCTCGATCGGCCGGTGCGATGATGCAGGCTATAACACTCAAATAGCTGATCAGAAATGCACAATATCCAATCGTAAAGGCAGGATATTGATGCAAGCACTGAAGCTGAATGGCTTATATCGATTTGACTTACAACACACAAGTGCCGAAGCGCATGTATGCGCATCAGCCATGGAGATACATCAGAAAATGGGGCACATTTCACAAAAGTCCCTACAGCATTTGCTCAACCGTGGCATGATATTAGGCATTGAATTGAGCTCAAAAGGTGACAAGGTTGTTTGCGATGCGTGCATTCAAGCGAAGATTGCACGTAAATCACTTCCTCAGGAACCCAGAAGCCGATCTTCAAATTTGGTGACAGAATTTATTCTGATGTCTGGGGACCAGCGAGACACTCCACAATTGACAAGAAATCCTATTATGTGTCTTTCATCGACGACTATTCAAGGGAATCGGTTATCTATTTGATGGCAAACAAATCGGAAGCATTTTCCAAATACAAACTCTACGAGGCCTTGATGCTTCGACAGAGGAACGTGCACATCAAAGCACTTGTTTCCGACAGAGGGGGCGAATACACAAGCTTGGAATTCGAACAGCATTTAGGCAAACAAGGCACGAAGCATCAGTTAACCGTACACGACACCCCAGAGTCAAATGGTGTTGCTGAACGTCTAAACCGAACTCTAGTTGAAAGAGCTCGTGCCATGCTATTGGAATCAATTCTTCCTAAGACTTTGTGGGGCCATGCAATTTTGCACACCAACTATCTTAGGAATAGGACACATACAAGAGCTTTGCCAGACAAGGCCCCTTTTGAAATGATCCATCACGAGAAACCGAACCTGAAGGACATACACGTGTGGGAATTGAAGTCTACGTTAAAGTCAAAGAGGGAAACAAACTAGCAGCCCGTGCCAAAAGAGCTCGGTGGATAGGAATCTCTGGACAGAGCCATGGTCACTGCATCTACTGGCCTGACTCTCAGAAGGTTTCTGTCGAGCGGAATGTTATATTTGACTCAGAGATGAAGGGGGGCAAAGCTCCAATCATTTCTATTGAAGAGCCACAGCTACCTACGTCCAGAAAAGTGATACAGGCCATTTCGGCGCCAGCACCTATGCCTAGTCGCTTAGTCATCGAGGAGGCAAAGATCGAGGAAATTGACGATAATGAACCAGAGGAACGTCTTGAAGGGCTGCAACCCAGTCAGACTATTGATATCAGACCTAAAGAAGCTGCTCCAACAAGGAGAAGTGAGAGGATCTGTCAGCAGCAGGAGCGGCCGGCCCCAAGTGGTCCCGTAACAAGATCTCAAGCTAAGAGACATGCTGGTGCAGATATCACTACACTAGCTTACGAGGACATTGAGGACCATCAAGACAAATTATTTGAACAAGATTTATCCTCTGAAACTGACGGCATCAGTGATTATAACCTTGCCATCAGTACACTTTCGACCTCCGATCACAACAAAGATAATGTGCTGCCAGATTTGAATCAGACCGAGCCTAGCAATGCAGATGAAGCCTTACATGCTCCTATGTGGAAAGCATCGATGGATAAAGAGTACAAGGTGCTACTCGACAAAGGTGTATGGGAAGTGGTTAAACCACCTCCTGGGGCAAATATTGTCGGAAATAGATGGGTATTCCTCTGGAAACGCAATCCAGAAGGTGAACCCATTACACCTAGACCGAGGATGGTCTCCCAAGGCTTTACACAAAGTTTTGGAGTCGACTACAATGAAACTTATGCACCGGTTGCTCGGATGACTTCCTTACGGATTATATGTGCCATTGCTGCCAGGAACAATTGGCCTATTCACCAAATGGATGTGGGCAGTGCGTATTTGAATGCTACACTGCATGAACCTATTTACATGAGACAGCCATATGGATATGAGACCGGAGACAAAGATGATGTCCTCCTGCTGAAGAAAGCACTTTACGGCCTCAAACAGTCTGGAAGGGTGTCATGACCGGTTTATTTCTCCTACCGCGCTACCTCTATGTTCCCCTCGTCACTCCCTAGCATCTTCGCCAGAGTTCGCCACACCTACCGACCACTTCCCCTCTATGTCCGCTCTACCCGCTGTTCACCTCATTCTCCGAACCGCTATTCGCTGCTCGCGCATTTTGTCAGCATGCACGCCATCTAATATGATCGATACCATTCACCTGGCATGATGGCTCATCATAAACCCCATCATCTTCTTAATCCAACCCCATTGGTGTTCGTATGGCCAAGGTGTGATCGCAGGACGTCTCTTCCATAGGTCGTGCGGGATCAACCCAGTAAACGGAGAGTCCGTGCAGGGTAGCATGTATGCGGGTCCCTAGACATGGTTTTGTCCATAAATGCCTTCGCTCCCTTTATTCTCCGTCGTTTCATGTTCTCATTCTCCCCTCACTCTATTGTATGTTTATTCCATCTACCTAGTATCATGACCGCGCACTCCTATCCAACCCTGACTTGTGATGGCCTCTTTCCTATTTGCTGATACCTTACGAGCATTCGATATAAGTAGTTTACATTCGCATGTATATTCCCCAGTTCAATTATCATACGTTGTCCATCTTGTGCAAACTTGACCTCGCTGTGATCATCGTCTTGAGCCTCCCCTTGAAGATTTCTATCTTCAACCAGCCAAGGACTTAGGCATCCCTGGTGAGTTCTCATACTTCATCTTCGTTACCTTAGCCTTTGAACTACTTTCTGTGCTGTTGGCGAAGGGCTCTGAAGGAGCACCTTCGCCAGCGAAGGGACCGTCGAAACTTAGACAGCCCTTCCGTGATATCTTGCACGTTACGTCGTCAAGTGCTGTGAGCTATTTCGCTATGACTGTAGATAGGGCGAGCCCCGTTCGGGAAACCCTCTTGTTTCGTGAACATTCATCGGTTCACTTATTTGCCGAACGGCATACTTATTCGCACAAGTTATTCGGGTATTCGCTGTGTTCACTAATACACAATATTAACACCTAAAAACCAATCTTGACAGTATAATTGAACTAACAGCTACAGTCAAAGCATTCATTCTATCCATTCACCATTTTTTTCATGCACACTCTATGCCACACCTATTCACGGGACAGCCTCACCGTTTCAAAGGTCGCCTCCCCCCACACCGAACGTTCCCTAGACTCCTGCCCCACTTGGCAGGCCTTCCTTATTCCCTTTGTGGGACAACCTCTCTTCCACCACTCCTCTCTACAGATTCTCACCTCGCCTGGCGGGCCTGAGCCTCGTTTATTCGCGGGACAGCCTTACCCCTCCATGGGTCGCTCTTCCCCGTACCAATCCTTCGCACAGCTTTCTGCCCTACTTGGCGGACCTGGATCATCTCTCCTACTAGACTCATTCTCCTCAACTCTTGCCGATCAACATACTCCGAAT